>JAPDRQ010000044.1:0-163032 GCA_030247915.1 Neophaeococcomyces mojaviensis
CGTCCAACCTGTTCCTGATTACTGGCAGACTATGTTTAGCAGTTCTCCAAGCGTGGTATTTAGGGCCAAGGCTGTGAATCGCCCCAATTACGAGGTGCAGCACTTTCGGGGTGAGAGAAAACAAGAGGAAACCTCGTATGACATCGTTCGTGAAGCTTAACACATTGTCGAGGTAGTCCTGGTTCCGACAGAGCGGCTCTCCCACAAGCATGTGATTTGTAGTTTTTGGAATCAGTTTCATGAAGAAGTCCAAGAGATTGAAGCTCCGCCATTCTTGTTGCATGCCGAACAATTCGTCCACGTCGCGACAGATCTCGTCATTGAGGTCCGGTATCAGCGAATTCAGGTTTCGAGCAAGGTTCCGGTGAATGACGTGCTCGTGGTATGGATCTTGCAGGATTATCGGCTCAACAAAGTTGTAATCCCCAGCTAGAAGGTCGTAATGGGCGGCGCTCGTACTCAGGACGCTGTCAGGCAAATCGAGCATCCATTGCATCTGAGATCGTGGAATGATAACTTCTGCAGGCGAGCCGAGCGTTGAGGGGAGCACAAAAGGTTGACCATTCTTGCTATATTTCCTGTAGCCCTCGTTCACCCATTTTTGGCAATTCGCAAAGGCACCGAATATGTTCTTAAACGCAGCTCGCCACCCCTTACCGTGGCCGACCCATGGTATCGAGGTTGGATAGCGTGGTGCTCGCCAGAAGGAGATGAGGACCGATACGACCAGGTAGATAAGAAGGGTCGTGAACACATTCGACAAGTTGAAGTGCTGTCTAACGAAGCTGTTTTGCTCCATGCTCGATATCACATGGATTGTGTAATTTGCCTAGCATAATGCCTAAGGGCGCAGCTGGACTCAAGTATGGGGGACGCAATGGCGCACGTGAAATCCGCATTCAAGCCTCAGGGTAGGCGCCAAAATTCCGTGCAGTTGATATCACGCTATGACCGGCAATCTTGAGTCGCAAACATCGCTCTCCAGATTTCTTTTGCTTTACTGCATATATTTCGCAGTACAAAATGGCAAAACTAGGAAATCTCAAGAGGAAACGTGCGACTGAAGATTTAATTGAGTGAAAGACTTCGCCATTTTCGCCCAGGAAGAAGGGCTGTCTTCTCGATACACCTCGGGGGACTACACTTCTACGTGATGCACAAATAACAGAAAGACAACTTTGTACAGCTAACTTCCATGTGATTGCAGGAATGTTCCAGGGTAACGCAGAAGAGGATTCGACGAGGGTTTAATCGACCACCAGAACGTTGTCGACAGATCTATGAGGCAGGCGGTGACTTCATTGTCAGTTGATGTCCGTTGACAGTGCACTCATTCTACTGCTCGAGAAGCAGAATGGACCTTGAACAATGAGAGAATCGAGAGCCAATGGTTATGGAGGAGGAAACTGTAAAGGAAGGAATGGACACCGTGTGGCCCGTGCTTGCGATGAATGCCGACTGCGGAAATCCAAATGTGACGGGCTTCGACCTTGTGAAGCGTGTCAAGCAACAGACCGATGTCAGTATATCGGTTTCTGGTGTGGCAAACATGCTAACGTTAGCAGATTGTACATACAGTTTGACCATGGGCAAACGTTTCGATTCTGGGACCCGAATAAAGATCTTAGAGGAACGACTGCGGCGAGCCCGAGCTTACCTGGCTGAAGCACAGAAGAGGGCTCCATCGCTTGCACGAATCAATTTTGATGCGCTACTTTCTCCGTTCGATGATTGCAGGCTGCCCAGCACAGGAGAAGCCGAGCGGTCTGGGGAGAGCGATGAGGAAGAAATACTTGACAGCATGATGGACTCATACGGAAAATTAGCCATCAACCACGATACACAGACTACCAAAGAATTTTTCGGTGCTTCTTCTGGGCTCGCTTTTATCCAGCGGACCAAGGAGCAGTGCGCTATCGGGAGAGAACGCCACCGCCCAGACTGGCCTGGTGTGTCCCTCCAGCATCTGCACTACTTGACCTGTCCTCGGGTTCCACAGCCGCACCGTCTGGTCAGATGATGCAGAAGCGAGCAGTGAGCCATCAGGAGAGAATGCCACCGCGTTGACCTCGCCAGCGTGTCCCTCTAGCGTTTGTAGCTCGAGACTCCATCTTGCTGGTGTGATCGGGCATTGCTTGATCCATGCGGGTATCTGGCCACAAACCTTCCTAACCACGCTAGTCTGCGGCGCGAAAACAACCGCTGATGAGTATAGCTGCAGCGGAGCGAGGTCGCCAATGTATCGGTTGGCAAGGATGAATCGCCATGCATCCTCGAGAAAAGCGAGCACACGAATGGAGTCTTGTGGCTAGCCACTGTGCGTTAATAAGAACTACTTTGGCAAACATTCTCTTCGCAAGCTACTTACCAATGCAAGCGATTGTAGTATCTTCACATACTCAATCGCTTCGGCCAGCCATTCCAGCAAGCTCAAGGCTTCCAGCCAGTGCA
The DNA here is from genome assembly GCA_030247915.1 of Neophaeococcomyces mojaviensis. Classification (NCBI taxonomy): domain Eukaryota; kingdom Fungi; phylum Ascomycota; class Eurotiomycetes; order Chaetothyriales; genus Neophaeococcomyces; species Neophaeococcomyces mojaviensis. Next base: position 2,452 of record JAPDRQ010000044.1, read on the forward strand.
GGAAGTGTTTCTGTAAGAAGTTGTGCACTTCATCATTGTCGCACAATCGGAACGGCGTCTGCATCACGTGACAAGACGATGCGGCTGTGGAATACAAGGACAGGCCAAGAAGTGCAGACGCTGGAGGGGACACATCAGCTGGGTGAGCGCGGTAACGTTCTCTCCTGATGGCTCGCTGCTCGCTTCTGCATCAGATGATGAGACGGTGCGGAAGGTGTTCACTGGGCCACCCATGCGCGACTGATTGGCTCCATTTCCGGAGTGCGCTTGAGAGTGGGCTGCGAAGCTCCAGATCTTGCTGTACTTCGCTCTCTTGCTGCGCCTCCAGCGCAGCTCATACCATATGTCCTGGTTGTCGAAGTATGCAAAGACCTGGAGAGCCTGGGCAGCGAGCGGCTCGTCGCTCTCCAGTCGGCTGTACGACAAGTTCCACGTCGTGTACAGGGTCCGGTCGAAATACTCCTGCAGCTGAACTGGTCGCCGAGGATTGATGTTGAAGCGTTGGCTGTAGGCCGGATACAAAGCAGTGGCAGGGGATACCTTCACCACAATTGGCAATAAGGTATGCACTCTCCATCACGATCAATTCGCCGGAAAATGGCTTTCTGCCTTCTTCGGGAGTTGCAACAAGACTGGGCGCAGTTGAATGGTTGCTGACACTGAGCTTTGAACAGGTCGGCCTTTTGGCAAGCGACATCCAGAAGACCAACCCAACTGTTCCCGAAAAGAACATTCAGGTCGGCCAATCTATTCTGATCCCCATCAACACTGTCACTATCAAGGCAGGTGACACCGTCTCCGACCTTTGCCAGAAGAACAACCCAAAGGTCACTGTCGCGCAAGGCCAGGTCGTCAACCCAGGTGTCAACCTTGACTCCATCAATCCTGACCAAAAGATCAACTTTCCAAGGAAGACTTGAAGATGAGGACGCTGGTATTGAACTAGGAATGGCACGAAGGGGAACTAAGCTCGTGCTGGGATTGAGGTTGGAACCTTTCGAACGGTGGAAATTGGTTTATGCAGAGACAGCATGTAGAGCACTCCAGGACGAAATGAATTTTGATTTCACCGGAAGTCCGCGTGCGCGTAAGATTGTTTGTTAGCAGAATACGCGTTATTAATACTACCACAGCAGCTTGTCCTTTTAATCAGGTGAGCTCTCGCTTGAGCTAACAATATTATGGATTGTTGAGGATGTTTACGAATCATCATGACTGTCGAACTCGAGGACAGATCGATGGCGGCAGAGCTCAGGTAAGATGATGCCTACAGTGTGTGAAGAGGAGCTATACTCAGTTACTGTAACTCTGAGTTATGGTTTCAAGCCAGAGGTCACTTAAGCAAGGACGACCAACTCTCGATCGATGGCTTGATTTGCGAAGTGTCGCTATGGACGTCTTCCAATGATAAGGATCTGTTTCGAGAAGATGGGGAACGAGGCCGACGATAGCCAAGACGGTATCGATGGACAAGGACATGACTTGGCTACGAATGGCCACGAACCTAATGCGTATGCTGGGCAGAGTAATGAGGACGCATGGTAGGAAGCAGAAAGAGGGAGGAAATGAAGAAGACGCCCGGTGAGAGACGCCCGGTGAGACACCAGCGTGGGATTTATATCAGCCTGGCCGAGTAATGATCACAAGGGCGAGACAGATACAGCTCGCGATTTAGCTGAAACATTTCAGTCGAACTCGAAGTGATAGTGAGGCTTGGCCGCAATGCAGGCACATCATAAGCCTACAGTAAGTTCGCCTGGCGTCGTTTTGTGGCAGTGTCTGGAAGGCTGATACTGTACTGCTAGCTTGATACCCGACACAAGCACGCATCTCGAGATGCTTTGTCATGCTCAAAAACAGAGTAGAAGAGACGCACACAAGGTTTGCGCGAACAAGATTGCAGTAAATCGTTCAAACAACAGCAGATGAATGCAAATTTTGGGCAGGGAAACGTATAGAGTCAACTATGACCATTTGTCGTACAATGATACTGTATTGTGCTGTGTCCTGCACGGAACCCCAAAAGTGCTCTCCTGATCTTTGTGATTGTGACACAGCTCTCACAATACAGCTCGACACTACTGTTGTCCTTCTGGTTACTAGCGCGATATGCCTAAGCGCGTGGCGTGTGCTCAAATAATCATGCGGGGAAAACAGACACCTGCATACCATCTCAGTCTGGCCCATTCTGCATCTGGACACGTATATTCCTGGCATTGGCTGGCTGGGGGGAAGATTCAGCTCATTCTGCAAGAATCCACATGCGAATCCGGGAGTTCTACACAGCTGCATCATGACTTGTTCAGCCGCACCGCGCAGCGATGGAATCTAAGTATGGTTCATTATCCACCACAGCTATACTTAAACATGTTATCTTTCCCGCCCACAAGCATCACATGAACAAAGCACCGCTGACCTGGTGCCATGGAAAAGATTGAAGCCAAAGAAGACGGCCATGAATCACGGTCCGACCTCGCTGCTCTGTGGCAAGAGGCTCTGGCCGAGTACTACAGAATAGTGAAGCTTGATCCGGTAAAAATACCGCGGTATTACAGCATAACGGACATCCTGAAAAATGACACCGTGCAGAAGAGCTTTAAATCTATCAGTCGTTCCCGAGTCCTTTAGATAACCTACATCTAACAAAAGACATACTATAGTTCCGAAACAAAGGCGGCCGAGTGAACAAACTTCGACACTTAGTAGCATCCAACACGGATCTAATCCTAAGAAGTGCCCAATTCGTCGCAGGTGCAGCATCTACCGCATTTCCACCCAGTTCTACAATCCTCGCGGCTCTCACGTTCGTCGTAACAGCGTCTCAGGACGTTTCGAAAGACTACGACAAGATCGCCGCATTTTTCGAAGAGCTTCATGCCTTCCTTAAAAGGGTCTCAATACTTAAGCAAAAGCTTCCCCAACTTGCCGGTTATGCACATCATCTAGTGCAGGTATTCTCGGCCATTCTCAAAGTCTATAGCTTGGTTACCAAAGCCACTAAAGAGGGCAGACTAAAACGTTTCAGCAAAACCATCCTACGAGGAGGTAAGGACAGCGAGTTAACCGATGCTTCTAGCGCACTGGAAACCGCCATAAAGCGGCTGGAGTCTACTACAGGTTTCGCCACCCTTATCGGCGTACAAGAAGTCAATAAGAGCACCAGGAGACTAAAAGAGAAGAGTGATCAAGCCTCGCGCATACTATACGACATCAACGCGAATTTGCAAAGTTCCCATTCTAAAGCACTTAGGATGTACCAAGTGATTTCAGGCAAGCTGGACCACATAGCTCTAACGCGATCATCTAACGAGATCACCAAGTTAGGTCTATACTTAGGTAAGGCTCCTTAAATAGAGCCTAAGGCCTTCAAAGGACGAGACGATAAACTGTAGCAGTTGCGAAACACGCTACTCCCGACCGAACGTCCTAGTTACTAATATATCGTAAGTATCGTGGGTATGGGTGGAATGGGCAAGACACAGTTAAGCCTAGCATATATACGGGAATATAGAGGCGAATACTCGTCTATATTCTGGGTCAGTACGAAAGACGAAACGAGTCTACGATAAGATTTGGTAGCGTTGAGCACGATCGTCCTTTCGGAAATAGCTCGTTAACCCATTTAAACAGTGAAGAACGAAAAGTTGGCCGTTAAACGAGTTCGGTAATAGTTATTTAAGTTAGGTAATAACTAGTAGCTTCTTATCTTTAATAACTATAACGACTCGTAACTATCGGGTATTCGTTTACTTACTAGTTACGATATCTACTCGTTCTTCCCGATACGCTTATAAGGTAGTATTCTTATTACTACGAGATCGACTAAGCTAGCTTTTAGCGCTAAATAGCTCTGCCTAAAAAAGCTAAAGAACGTATCTACGAGTGTGGTAATCTTATTATAGCGATTTAGATACGACCTATCGGGGGGTAAGTTATAGAGTAGCTATTATTAAACCATCCTTAATTAACCTATTTAGATAAGTAAGTACTAGACTTAGCGAGACGGTTAGGTGGCTTACTACTAGCTCTAGTAACGGCTGAGCGGTATATAGCTTTAATTAGGACCTCCTGTACCGAGTATCGCGAACTATATAAATCGATATAGATGGATTTATTCGGAATAGATATAGAGGAACTGTTTAAGTACGAAAAAACACTTTCTTTATATAGAAAATCTCTTTAAACCGTATTCGAGCTCAGAACGAGGACGCTGCCGAGTTATTAAGATTCTTAGGCTTTCTTAGTCTCCGCGAGATTTAGTACAAGCTAATTAAAGTAGATATAAGTACCGAAGTGCTATAGCTGTATCATATTACGTAAACTAAGATTTATTTTCAGCGAGTAATATTAAAACTTCACGATCATAGTCTACTAGATATAGTAGTAAGTTTCTATTAAGTTAATCCTTATCTCCACGATTGGCTGAAGGAACGTTTTTCTTAACCGGTAGATAAGTCACTGTTCATTACTGCGGTATTATGTGTTACGAATCTCGTTAGCGACGAGTCGAATATATAATATTGGACAGAGGGTCGTCGACTACTAGACCATATCGAGCAGCTCGAATCGCCACGTTTACTTAAAACTTAGTAACTACACATCTCCGACGGGCAGGTCTTTGACGCTGCAGAGCGTATTGCAGGGCTAGAATCTGATATAGACCGGTATACGCAAGCCAGATCGATGTACAAGCTAGTACTAGCTAGGAAGGAGAAAGCACTGGGACCGAAGCACAGCTCGACTCTCAACACAGTCAATAACCTCGGTTTTCTGTATCATGGTCAAGGCAAGCTAAACGAGGCGGAGCAGATATTCCAGCGAGCACTGGCTGAGCATAAGAAAGCACTGGGACCGGAGCACAGCTCGACTCTCAACATAGTCAATAACCTCGGTATTCTGTATCATAGTCAAGGCAAGCTGGACGAGACGGAGCAGATGTTCCAGCGAGCACTAGCTAGGCACGAGAAAGCACTGGGGCGCGACCATACCCAGCCTCTGAAAGCAGTCTACAACCTCGGTGACCTATATAGTACTCAAGGCAAGTTGAACGAGGCCGAGCAGATGCTTCTACGAGCATTGGCCGGGCTTAAGAAAGCACTCGGACCGGAGCACAGCTTAACTCTCGCTACAGTTAACAAGCTCGTCCTTTTATATACTAACTAAGGCAAGCTAAATAAAGCCGAGTAGATATATCTGCGAGCACTAGCCGGGAAGAAGAAAGCACTGGGACCGAAACACAGCTCGACTCTTAACACCGTTAATAACCTCGGCACTCTGTATTATGGTTAAGGCAAGCTAGACGAGACGAAACAGGTGCTTTTACGAGCACTAGTCGGGAAGGAGAAAGCACTGGGACCCGATTATATCTCGACTCTGAATACTATCAACAATCTCGGCATCCTGTATACTGATTAAGGTAAGTCTAACGAGGCAAACCTGATATACTCACGAGCTCTTCTCGCTTATAAAGATATTCTACATGTGAGCGAGCCTCCATAAGCTACTATTCATGGCTATACTGCAGCCTTGTGCAGCAGCATCAGAACAGCCGGAACTAATCCATCAGTTACACGATCCAAAGTTACTCGCTTAATTCAACTAGTGAAAGATAAAAAAAAAGGAGACACAGCGATTATAGGCTGCCTTAGCAGAGCTATAGTTTTTAGAAAGGACGAAAAGAATGCATAAGCGGCCTATTGCTACTCTGTTAGATACTTCGACGGTGAGTATACGGATTTTAACGGCACCTACTGCAGCGGTTGCTTCCGTCAGATTACTGTTAAAATGGGTCTTCACGTTTGCCGGCAGTGTGCGGAGGTTGATTTGTGCGATCGATGCATGGCCAAGTACGGCATCAATGCTCTGGCTCTGGCGACATGCTCTGGTCACGCTTTCTTTGACATTGATACTGCGAATTTTGGGTCGACAGGCTCAACGACACCTCAGAGTAAGATTGCGGTTGAGGCATGGATCCGCGACATCAGTGAGCAGTATAATGTAGAGTTGGTTAAATGACGAATCCTGTCAAATGGGTCTTCCTGATCGCTAATGAGGATCCACACGGTCGGCTGCTGAGGCTCTCGGAGGGCAGACTAGTCTACCCGACTCCATTGTCGAAGCCCTTACTCAACTACTACAGCACAAGTATCCTTCCATACAGTCAGCCGCTGCTGAGGCTCTCGGAGGGCAGACTAGTCTACCAGATTCTGCTGTTGAGGTGACTATCCAATTACTACGGGTCAAAGAGCGTGACGTGCGGAGCAGTTCCTTGGTGCGGTACAACGCTGCAAGGCTGCTAAGGCAGCAGACAAACCTATCAGAGTCCATCGTCGAGAAACTAACTCAACTGCTGCAGGACGAAGAGCCTGATGTGCGTTACCGTGCTACTGAGGCCCTTCGCGGGCAGCGCAGCCTACCGACTTTCGCTGTCAACGCTCTAATCCAGCTACTACACGACAAAAACTCTCCTGTGCGGACCGGCGCTGCTGGGACTCTTCGTCAGCAAGATAGCCTAGCAGGCTCTGCTGTCAAATCCCTGTTGCGACTGCTACAGAGCAAGGATGCTACTCTGCGATCGTGCGCCGTTGTAGCGCTCGGAGCTAACGCAGAATTCTACTTCCTTATCCCGACTCTTGATTCATCTCGTTTCCAAAACCTGTTGATATCCTGGCTTCAGTTGAGCTTTAGGAAGTCTGTGACATTCTTCATTTATGATGACGTGCTTTCTATCCATATCTATGGGAAGACATGGAGGGTACCGCTGCAGGAAAAGGAGCAGAAGTTGTTTAGGCGAAGATGTCTCGCAGCCCGGAGTGCAGTAGGAGTTCCTCTGTCCGCCACAAACACAAAAACCAACAGGAGGCACAAACAATCATGGATGTGGAATCTTTGAAAGGTCGGATACCATGAATGCCCCAGAAAGCTCCACAGGTCTTCAACGTCGAATTGCCGTTTAACATCCGACATGCCTGCGTGGTGGCCACCTAGGATACCGACCAACCAGTTGAATGCATTTCGTATTCTGAACCCATTCTTCTACTCTGAACATAACCCTACTCATAAATACCAGGAATTGGCCCTGTCAAGGCCCGATTTCTTCAACCTACTGGGGAAGCACGCGAACTGTTTTATTCCTCTAGGGGGCGACAATATCTGTGCTGCCGGCTCTCCCCACATAATATAAGTTGAGTTGTTACACGTATCTATCGTACAACAAAGTATTATACTGTCAAAAGGCCGCCCCAGTCAGGGACTTGCCAGAAAATCACGCTAGGTTAAAGTGCTGCTTTGATTCACCCGATGCGATGCGTTTGCAACGAATCCACTAAACTCAAAACGCTGCATGTGCTGGTGGAAGTTGAATGGATTACATGCCCTTAGAGCGTGGTAGAGCCTTACTAGGACGAGGCAACTAACCCCGCTTTCCGCGAGGGTTGAAACTCACGACCCCACCAGGACAAGCGCTCACCGTCCTCATGTGCCTCGCTCAATGCTCAGTTCTCGAGTTGTACAGTACATTGCAAAACTGGCTTCACTAAAAGTGCAGACAGGATCTTTTGTAAACACTGTGGATCGAATCCACCTTCTGCCGCATCTGCCTCAATCAAGTTAAGCTTCGAGGAGTCTTGACAGCCAATCGTTTATAGCAATAGTACGATAGACCAAGACGATACGGTAATGGCCTTGTAATATCCTTTGAAAAGCGTTGGTAACGTCTGACTATAAAACTCAATTATTGATTTCTGAGGACCAGCTGTACATACTCACCAACAACTTCGCGAAAGCTGAGAACTATTGACAGGCCGGTGATGGCTAGAGTATACATGAAGGATACAGAAGCCCGCTAAGCGCGCATTTCGAATTGTCCTATATAGCTTTCGCTCGCCGCTTAAGAAGTATCTGCACTACCTTCTCGTGGCCATGAAACGATGCCGCATTCAGTGCATTGCCGAACAATCCTCCTTGAGCATTGACATCGGCACCTGCATCGACCAGTATCTGCACTACCTTCTCGTGGCCACCAGCTATTCCCCCTTGCAACGCATTACCGTGCCATCCTCCTTGAGCGTTGACATCGGCACCTGCATCGACCAGTATCTGCACTATCTTCTCGTGACCACCAGCTGATGCCGCATATAACGCATCGCCGTACTCTCCTTCCTAAGCATTGACATCGGCACCAGCATCGACCAGTATCTGCACTATCTTCTCATGGCCACCAGCTGATGCCGTACATAGTGCATTGCCGTACCTTCCTCCTCGAGCATTAACATCGGCTGCTGATATGGACAAGATGTGTAGTAAGACACCATCTAGGCCAAGAAGAGAAGCATAATACGTTGGCGTGGCACACCTTATAGCCACCTCGTCATAGCAGATCTCCCTATTCCATGGTTAATCTACGTTATAGAGCCTTATCCAACGCTCGAGCCGCAGCCTCGTCTCGAGTAGTACCAGTCCCCATTCTTCAAGATTTGTTGCATTATTAACGTCGACTAAGCGGTAGTGATGATGCCAGAACTCGGCGGCGAAGTGAGCTAAAGGGTACTGTTTAATCAGATTCGGAGTTAAGGCTTGCTTAAGGAAATCTTGGTTACACAGGTAGATCAGACAAGTCTTACTGATCTGGAAATGCCCTGTACCTTCTGATATTACAAAGCGAGCAGCATGGCCTTACTTAATCCGAGGTGAAAGGAGGTATTCTTAGACTAAGAAGTGCGCTATACGTACAATTTCGGTTCTTGTAATGCTTTTACTAAATAGAGGCCTAGGAAAGCGGTGGCCGTTGTCTTCTTAAGTAGTGATATAAATCAGCCCTAGGTAGATACGAAGAAGATCGTCGGCGTTCTCTAGCTTAAGATCCGGGTCATAACGCTCGGCCTCTTATATATCGACGGCAATAGTATTAATAATCTCAGGGACAGTTAATAGTCGCGATAAGAAACACAATAAGGTTAAGACTCGCTATATCGCTCCCAACAACCTGGAGTAATCCTAAGTAGTATTCGCTTATACGTCTCGTTAAGAGATCTTAGTAGCTAATTTAAGTATTCCTTAAGGTTATACTTACTTTTAGGGCACTATCGAAGAGGCTGAAGCTAGTATTCCACCTATCGGAACCTAAACGTGGGTTAGTAATATAATCAGCCATAGGTCTACCTCTAAAAGTCTAGGAGACTCGATTCGACGCATTTATACTCCCTTCGTACGCTGAGTAAGATACTGTTTAATGGTCTCATAATACAGTCCTTACTGCTTAAGTTACCGATCGTACTCGACCTAATACGATACGTAGCGTAGAATATCTTAGTCGACCTTATTATTCTATAATACTACTATATTATCAGCATCGACGTTTAGACCTTCTCGGATATTAAGAATATTACGATTAGTAATAAGTAAATATAAGCACGGCAGCTACTATTCCTAGATAGTACGAATAAGCGACAATATATCTGCTCACGCAGTCTCTACCGAACTCTCATCTAATACATCCAAAAGAAGGTAGACATAGTAACACCTGTTTACCGCTTATTATAGGTGTTCTAACAGGATCGGCACCGGGGGTGTACCATATTTATACATCTCTCGTAGTCGCGTTAGGTCAGCGTCGAGACCCTGGACCTATCCGGAGAGCTACAAGAGCAACGCCCATAGAAAAGCGGAGGTATCTTGTTTCGACTCATCGTTGAAGGTAAAGAAGAAGAAGGCCACTGCACTCCCGGCTTGTGACCGTGTATAACGGAAGGCATGCTGGATAGCCGTGGAACAGAGTACGGACTTGCCGCAGCCGGCAAAGCTATACAACCAGAGGAAGGAGTTGTCCTGTTATAGCCACGTAGTGAAGACTGGACCCTGGACAAACCACTGCCCTGTTTCTGCGTGCCGTTTCGTACACGCCATGTTATAGTTAATAGTTACATCAGGCGCCCTTAACCACTGCCGTACACTAGCCGCCAGCTGTTATACTTGTACATTCCTCATAATTTATTCCACCTCTTTTATATCATTTTGAATAATAGTATCTCCTATGTGGATGGGGGCGTCGCTATAGATACTGATATTACTATATTAATACTCACATCGACCTACCGGTTCTTAAGCTAAATATACCGCAGATAGATCAGTCTCTTCTTAATCACTTCCAGCTTCGCTCACTCTACGCCTCTTAAACGCTCTTCCAACGATATTATAGTCACTTATACTATATCGTGTCTAGTACATTTTCTATCGATACTATTAGTATTAAACTATTAGTCGAGCCTTTAAGCCGAACTCGAAGAAATCTAAGGATCGAAGCGTATAGTTAGTTATAGATAGTAGCTGGAGAGGCGTATCGGATACGACGATATCGCTTTATATTAGTACTTAAGATCTCTGCTACGAAGGTAAGAGTTAACATACCTACGGGGGGGGCCGTTCGGAATGATCTTTCGTTTCATCACACCAGTACGTCTAAGGCTGCAGTGGTGCACAAAGGCGCAGAAAGTAGGCGCAAGTATTTTGCCCACTGTACACAACGCTGAAGAGATTGTAGTGTTGGCGAGGCACATTTGCTTAGCCAGCTGCCGATACGCGGTTGTCTCCATCTTTCAAAAGACAGGAAGTTTACTGGAAAAGTAGTGTATGATCAAGCCCGCATTTGGTCGAGTACTGCCACAGATGAGTCTTGGCAGCTCCGTAGCGCTTAGCTTAAGGAAGATAGCTGTAGCCTAGAGTGGATGGGGTCCACACCTGAGACAAAACTTCTGTGTGCACTTTTGGTGAAGCCAGTTTTGCAATGTACTGTAGAGTTGGAACGCACTGTAACACGAGAGAGAGAACGCACTGTACGATGGGAACGTACTGTATCCAGCTGAACGTACTGTACGACTCGAATTGCACTCGACTGTACCACTCGAACGCACTGTAATAAAGGAACGGACCTGTCTGTACAGAAGGAAACGACCGACAAGAGGAAGAAGAGAACAGAACGCACTAAGAACCAATCGTGTGGGACTGTGAACAGAGTTCCGGGGGCAAGCGCGGACCTTGCAGAGGACACGTGTCCTTAGCGCCGGCTGCGCCCGCCACGCAACGGCGACCATCACTGAGACGCCGCACAGCGCACCAATCAATCTATCACCATCAAAACAGGCGCGGGCACCTCGACCCAAACGCCCACCGGTGCTGAGTACCAAAGCTCGCGAAAACCAGGAAATCAGAAGATCACGCCAAAGGACGCGGACTGAGACGCCGCCCCCTTTACGATTCCAGGACATTGAGGACGGTGACGCAGACTACGAAGACGACAATGGAGGAAGCTTATAAACGTTAGAGGCGCTGGTTACGTTGGTCAAAGGCCTTAAGAAAGTAATCGAATAATAATATACTACTATTAAGAACGCTTAAACCGAGCTGAAAGAGCTTAAGGAGGAGCAATAAATTGTAAAAGCGCAAAACACCGAGCTCTAGGATGAGGTCCGTATACTCCGAGGCTAAGTGAGTACTTTGTTAGTATCATTGCCCTCAATACAATTATGGGCGTCGGTAGTAGCGAATTCTAATACTACTTATGCGATATCGCAGACGCTAGGGAGCTACCAGCGGTTACCTAATGGACTGCCGGCTTAAAAGGAGGTAAGCTGTGTCCGGATTAGTATAGTACGTAAAGAAGATAATGCGACCGATGGGGATAGCTTTACTAGATACCTTAGTATAGAGGCGGTAAATAGGTATATTTAGGACGCACTACGGTAAAGCGAAACGACAAAGGATATTAAGGTGGTCGGAGTGGGTACCACTAAAATGGGTTATGTGATTCGCTTCTAGGACTAATAAACAGCCGAAAAGGTCAAGGCTAATCCAGAATGGCTGCGGAAGCTGGGGAATGCGACTAAGCTTGTTAAACCCCGCTTTGGAGTCGTCGTACACCGGTTCCCGATCGTAGGCATCAACCTCGAGGAGAATAAGCAATAAGTCATCGACAAAATCGTGGAAGAGAACGATATGGCGATTAGAAACTTTAAGATTGAGGATATCAGATGGCTCAAGCCAGAGGATAAAGCGCTAGGAGTGATGGCGTCACTGGGAATCTGGTTTGACACAGAGGAAGCGGCGAAATGGACTGAGATGAACGGCCTGGTCTGCGATCAGAGGTACATTGGCAGTGTGGAGGCGTACCGAGTGGAGAGAAAACGCTGCCATCGCTGCCAGAAGTTCGGCCATCTGGCGTGGTCATGCAGAGAGACCAGGCGATGCAAGCATTGTGGTGGCGAGCACGACCGACAAGATTGTCCACCGGGCACCAACGCAAAGTGCGCCGATTGCGACGGACCACACATAACTGGATCACAAGGATGTCCTGGACTAATCATCCCGAGGTCAAGACAATGAACGAAACAAATCTACGCATACTACAGTTGAATGTCATGAAGTCGCGAGCGGTCATGGAGGCGCTCATCAACGACGAGGAGGTCGAGAACATCGATATTCTGTTAATACAAGAACCCCCCATGTCGGCATACCATACACATGTCCATCACCGCCTCTGGCACAAGTATGAACCCACGTTCAACGAAGAAAATGTGCGTAAGCGAAACCTAATCTATATCAACAAGAGGATCTCAACGTCAGCACATCGGCAAGTCGACTGCGCCCACCCTAATGTAACGGCGATTAAGCTGTGGACAGAGAGCAGTGAAATGCTTATATTTTCTGTTTACGCACAACTAATCGACTACCACCACCTATACGAAGTATAAAGCATGCAACCAACACTAGATAAGATTAAATCAGCGATTCGAGTATACACGGTGGACTCATTATCGCCTATAACTCTAATCGTAGTAGGAGACTTTAATCGCCACCATCCAGCGTAGAGTGACGGCCCGGTCTATAATAGGATTATGGTCCACGCGGGGGAGCTAGTCAACTTCATCCATGCGCACGCCCTATAGTGGTGTCTCCTAAAAGGAAACCCTATATATTAGGCCTACAACAGGCCTGGATAAAACTCGACTATTGACCTTACGCTAACTAACGAGTAACGGAGACTGGTGAAATATGGGCTGTACTATAATAACTACGGGTCCGATCACCGGGCCATCTTGTTTAAATAGTATATATAACTAGAGTAATGACTAAGAGTACCACTAAGAAATACCTATAAACGAGCGAACTGGTCCAAAATTGGAAGGGAGGTCTAGATAAAGCTCGGAGATATCACGTAGATCGTATCGCAACAGTAGCTTAATACGATAGTCGATGAGCTCGTCACCTCGGTCTAAGAAGTGGTTAGTAAGTAAGTCCCAACGATAAGACCTAGCCTTTATATTAAACGGTAGTTCAACCCGGACCTTAAAAGGCAGCAGTCGGAAGTCAATAGTCTGCGGAGGAAGTGGTAAGAACGCTGTATAAGTAGCGGTAGAACAGACGTAAAGGCGATGCAGCTGTTTACGGAGATGTATACTAAACGGCGAGAATGGACTCGGGCGATTAAGAAAGCCAAGGCTTCCCACTAGAAAGATTTCTTAGACCAAGCCTCGTCGCGAATAGTATAGAAGACAGCTCCTTATCTAGAGAGGCAAGATAACTACGCTTATATTCCTACCCTCCAAGCCGGCGATATCGAATATGCTGATAATTCTAGGAAAGCATAAGCACTCTTAGAATGTTTCTTTCTAACCACTAAATAACTAATATCTAAGATGATTGCTACATAAGACGAGATACCCTGGGAGCCCGTTACAGAATAAGAAATTGTGAATGCTCTAAAGAAAGTAAAGAAAAGCACGGCACTAGGACACGACGGCTTATCTATCTTAGTCTGGTACGAACTTTGGCCCTACGTATCGTCGTATATTACCTAGATCTTTAGCTCCTTAATTAACCTAAGATACTATTCGTAGCAGTGGAAGACAGCTAAGATAGTGGTTCTTAGAAAACTAAGGAAAGGAGATTATACCACACCGAAAGCGTACCGACCTATCTCCCTACTAAATATATTAAGAAAATTACTGGAGGCGGTTATAGTAAGACGTCTTTCCTACTACGCTAAACACTACTAACTACTATCTAATACTTAATATAGCGGCCGCCCTAGGCGGACCACTAAATAAGCCTTATTGGTACTCGCTAACTCTATCGATTAAGCACTACTTAGAAATAAAACTGTTACCCTAATCGCCTTTGATCTAAAAGGAGCGTTCAACAGCGTCCACGATACCACCCTGGATACCCGACTAAGAGAACGGAGGATTCCAGTCCCGGTAAGGGAATGGATTCGAAGCTTTATGCATAACTGAACCGCCAGCATATAGTTCAATGAATTCGAGACTGAAATTGAGCCGCTCCGCTTCGTAGGATTAGCGTAAGGATCACCGCTTTCACCAATACTATTCGCGTTTTATAACGTAGACCTGGTTAACCATCTCGTCGACACCCATAGCGGCGTATCGGTATATATTGACGACTATTTTCGGTGGAGAGTGGGGAAAATAGCGGAGGAGAATCTTTATAAGATTTAAGACGAAGATATTCCACGTATTATAGCCTGGGCCGAGCGTACAGGGGCATATTTTGTGCCCGAGAAGACTGAACTAATCCATCTTACCAGAAGGAAGAGAGACTGAGGAAAGGGGTCGATTACTATAGACGGGCAGACTATTCAAGTATTAACGACCGCTAAGCTCCTCGGAGTAGTCTTCGATACAGAGATGAGATGGAAAGAATATATCCAATAAGCGACCAGAAAAGCCACCAAGACCGCATTAGGCATAAGTAGCCTGCGACACCTCCGGCCGGCTCAGATGAGACAAATCTACCAGGCTTACGTCCTCCCCAAACTAGACTACGCCTCAACAGTTTGGCACAACCCGCTGAAGGACAAGGGCCATCTCCGCGTCCTCGCCTCGGTGCAAAGAACGGCTCTTCTAAGAATCATATCGGCCTTTCGAACGGTCGCCACACAGACACTAGAAGTTGAGTGTCACCTACTCCCTACTCACCTCAGACTTAAACAGCGAGCTCAAGACGTGATTGCGAAACTCTGTACACTACTACAAGACCATCCCATAGTAAAGGTGATAGAGCGTACCAAACAACGAGTTAAGCTGAAGAAGAACTATCCGAAGTTTCCGCTGGCTGAAAGCATGAAGACGATGAAAATCAAGGAGCTGGATAACCTCGAAACCATTGACCCCAGGCCAAGAGCCCCATAGAAAGAACTCCCTTTTGAGCAGGTTGACATCATTTAAGACCGAGATAAAGCGCTTACTGGAGCGGAGAAGCTGAGCCACGGCCCTAGAGAGATAATCTTCACCGACGCCTCTACCAAGGATTCGCAGCTGGGCGCCGGAGTAGTGATGCTGGGATCAAGCCCCGGGTAGAGAAGAACCTAGCAGGTTAGCATCGGGCCAGTAACAAGATGGAATATTCATTTAGCAGAGCTCATGGCTATATGCTATGTAACCACGATAATCCAGGACGTGGAAACACAAATACAACCATAAGAGAACACGGAAGCAACGCTATCCAACGTGGAAGGAATCAAAAAGTACACTATCGTCAGTGATAGCTAGTCAGCTTTAAGAGCAATCGTTAAGTCGGCAGCCAGATCTGGACAAGCGATCGTACAACGCATCCTTAACTAGGTCGAAACATTGAAGAAGCGGCAGATTAGAGTCCAGCTTCACTAAATCCCGGGCTACGCGGGTAATACTGGTAACGAAGCCGCCGACTAGCTCGCGAAGTAGGCAGTGAGTACGAGCGAAGAGTATGACTTTCGTACAACACTGTCCTCGTACCGCGAGGAAGCATATTAAGTAATTAAGAGAGAATGGCGTAATGAATAGGTCACATCAGTAAATAGAAAACACCTGAAGAGAATCGATGGTGGTCTACCTAATAGGCGAGCTCTACGCCTGTACAGCCGGCTTACGCGGTATAAGACGTACCTCTTTACCCAACTACGAAGCGACCACTCTTAGTTATTTACCTACGGGAAGATACGTAAGTTCGTGGATTATAACAGGTGTGTATACGGAGCAGTAGAATTAGTAGTGCATATTCTGGTGGACTGTCCTCTTCTACGAGAGCTTAGGTGGGAATTACGGCAAAAGGTAGGTGATGTATTTAGAAGCATCGCAACTCTGCTCGGAGGACGTTGTAACGGGCAAGGTCAAGTAAGCAAAGGAAGTAATGATCGGAATATCATCAAAGCGGTCTTGGAATTCGCGGATGCATCCCAACGATTCAAGTCAAGGACTTCGGCAGTTCCGTCGAGCGCACATCACAGGCCTTAACGAGGCATAAAGATCGTGCATGCAATCAGTATCAACCTGAAGGAAGAGTAAAAGATAAGGTCAATAGTTGTAGCCTGCATATCGCCAAAAGCGAGGGGTCGGGGTAAATGAAATTCATCTCATCTCATCTCATCTACTGTAGATCTGGGGTCAAGCATAGTGATGAATGCCACATGCTCCTCCTTACGGGCGAATGTGTACTGTAGGTGCAAAAGAGGTAGAAAAATGCTACAGACAGGTGCAATTGCGGTGTCACCCTTTGTGCACAGAAATTTCTCTGGCTGCGCTGAGGCTGACACCACCATGACTGACGCTATTTCCATAGAGGATAAGCTCGTTACACTTGTGCCGACCTATAGCGTCTTGCCCGAGCACTCTCCATTGTAATTTAGCCGTATCATGCTAACACGCACTTGTAATGCAAAAAAATGTGGTTGACCTGATCAAAGGTCGAACGGCTTCATCCTCGGACCCCTACAGAATACGATGGCTACTATTGCTGCCATCGACGACTTGTCCACATAGAGACGTGTTGAAATCTGGTTACAGTAGTATAGAGTTCGAGACTGGCTTTCTCTACCACAAGATGACAGTACAACGGTCTTCCGACTTTTCGAAAATGTGTACCTGGGAAGGTTGATTTCGACTTAGCACCTACAAAGAACTTAGTATTGAACGGTATCTCTTGAGATGTTAGACGTCTATATACATAGTTAAACCTCCGTTAAGAGCTAGCTGGTCATAGAATCGAGCAGAAGCGGGCATTTATGTATACTCAATCCGTAGAAAGCTGACCGGCCCAGCACCTTGTCCAATGGCGATCACGTTCTGATGTATAGCCGAGACACCACTGCGATATTCCTGAGGAAGCCAGAGAATTTGCTTTCCCTCATGTTCCACCCATTCATGCCGTAACGCCAGACCATTGCGGGACCGAGGCTCGGCGTCTGATTTTGAGGAGCACGGGGCATCGATTTTGATGAGTCCCCTGTTCGTCAGTAGTCCTTTGTTGTCTGCTGTGAAGCTTATCTCACAGATAGAATGCGGATGTTTTAGCTTCTGCACCTCTCGACCTGTGACCGGATTCCACAGCCGCACTGTCGTGTCAAATGATGCCGATGCCAGCAGTGAGCCGTCGTGAGAGAATGCTACCGCGCTGACCAAGTTAGTGTGTCCCTCTAGCTTCTGCACCTCTCGACCCGTGGCTGGGTTCCACAGCCGCACTGTCATGTCCCATGATGCCGATGCCAGCAGTGAGCCGTCGTGAGAGAATGCTACCGCCGTGACCGAGTTAGTGTGTCCTTCCAGCTTCTGTAACTCAAGGCTCCATGTTGTAGGTGTCGCTGGACTCTGCACAATCCATGCTGGTACCTGACCGCAGACGTTCCTGACTATGCTGACTTGAGGTGCAAAGGTCACTGCGGAACAGTAGAGCTGGAGGGGTGCTTGTTCGCCAATATATCGGTTAGCTAGGATGAACCGTCGGGCATCTTCCAGGAATGATGCAACTCTACTTGAGTCTCCTGCCTGTAGAAGTAACATTAGCACGTGTCCGTACGGAGCTACTGACTACGGAAAGCTACTCACCGCTAGTGTTGATTGTAAGAGCGTCACAAAGCCAATGGCATCCGCAAGTCTGTCTATCAAGCTCAGAGCTTCCAGCCAATGAAGGAAATGCTTTTCTAGGAAGACATGGATTTCATCTTGATCACACAGATGATATGTGCTAGCGTGAACATGATGCACCCAGTATCGATTGGCGTAGCGTATTACTGGCGGTAGAAATCTCTCTCTTTGGGTAGAGGATACTGTACTTCGTCGTTGTCCAGGATGGCTAAGACCACACATGTTCTCATGCAACCCGCGAGGGCCGGAGAGTATCCGCAGGCATTGCTGCCATAGGCGGACGTTAGGTGCTGAGCAGCAAGAGCCATAACCACGTTCTCGGACAGTCTCGTAGCTGGACTCGTACAGGTATTGAATGAACCGTGCCAAGGTCCAGACGTCGTCGTCGTGCATCGCTATCTGCTTAGTTGTGGCTTCCTGGCTTGGTCAGATCCGCTATGTGCTGACTCAGGACAGATACTGACCGTGAATCCATCTTGAAGCGCGGCCCGGAAGAACCCCGACTCGGCGGTGAGCAGGTCGCTGTGTACCTGCCACTGATGCTGATCCAGATTGATGGTGACATCAGGCAATGTGACTTTGTCGCGGATGAGGTTGAAAGCCTGACCAGCTCGATACTTCTCCATCACTCTTAGATACACAGTAACAGGGTCTGGCTGCGAAAGCTTGGGCAGAAAGAGCCTTTGTGGACTTGTTAGTGCTGGAAAGCACGAGTGAAAATTGAGACGATTGAAGTGACAAGGTGAGTAAATACTGTACCATGGTCGATCTCGACGTTGTAATCTCAAGTCCCATCCAAATCCGACTTGTGGACCACTCCGAGTTCTGAAGGATGACGAAGAACCACCACAAGATTATGTGTATGCTCTGCCTCTTACCTCCTGAGGAACTCCACAATACCAGGAGGCCTATTCATACTCATTGTGAGGACCCTATCTTTCTACGCAATCAATGTCTCAGAAGAGAACATAGACTCAGAGTGTATGGCTCTGGGAATATGACTCTTAAGCTAGACACAACATCGTGTTAGTTATGATGCATCAATATCTCGTCCCAGTCATTCCCGGCCAGCGTTCCGAGTAGGTCAGAACAGATCAGATTGCAGCTTCAATCTGATCTGATCTACCGTGCCGGCATGTCAATCTGATCTGATCTGATCGATCTATAGATATCTATAGATTTGCCAAGACCTAATCATGAGATGACCGAAGAGGGCAGGGTGTGGTCATTAATGCGATATACGAACATAGCCTATACGTGTCCTCAAGCACTCGGTTATGTGTTTCCGGCGCTGCTTAGAAGATTCGTCGCAACGTACCAGCGCTAGCTAAATGCGTTCTCACTCCACCACAGCTTTAAACAGAGTATTGCCTCCAACGTCGCTTCGTTCATGTGTTGTCTTTGGGTCGTCAAGATCAGCTTGGCCAAGCTAAACACCCGTTCACACTCTGAAGACATGGCAGGCACAGAGAAAAGGTCGAGGGCCATTCTGGACAGAGTTGGATGACCCATGCGTTATTGATCCCCACCCGGAAGTGTTGCCTACCAGCATCGGAAAGATCCTCATCGATGCGGGCACCTTACGGTGGCAGGATGTGGTCTATCAGGAGGCGGATTCTGAGACTGTGCGGTACGACGAGACGGCGGCTGATAGCCAACAGGGCCTCGGTCAGCCGCTCTCCTCGTGTTTTGTGCGACGGCGGGCTCGTCTGCAGGTGACCGAGGTTGCAGAGTTTCTTGATGAGGAAGGTCTGGTGGGACAAGACCTTGACAGTGGCCGGCCTGTGTGCAACACCGGTCAAGGTACCGAGTCTTTAGCGTTTCTAAATGATGTAGGATAATCTCCATGGAAGGCAGGACCTCCCAAACAGCTCCATGATGCCCCTCTATAGCCCTGCTTTGAAATCTCATGGTATGATCGTACATTGGCTTCAGAACATATGCACTCAGAACAGCTCCAAAACGTATTGAGCTTGCGTTTCCATCTATCTCAACGAGATACACGCCATGATCACCAATCCAGGAGTAGCGCTTCGTATTTGCCTTTTTGTCAATCGATGCTTCCTGCACATATTGCTTTCTCTGCACGCTGATACGGGGTAGATCTTCGATCGTGATTCCTTCTCCCGGGGATGCGAAGGTGCTAATCTGCTCCGCAATAGATGAAGGACGTGCACTTGTTCGTCTTATCGATCCCGTGTTTGAGAACGGTGTGGAGGAGGTTGATCAAGGCGTCTCTTTCTAAACGATGGCGGTCCAGGATCTGCTGACGTTGTGTTTCTTGGTTACCCAAGATTCCAACAATCCCACTGCGGCTTGAGTCTGGTGTCTCTGGGAGTATCATTTCAACCGAAATTGAGCTGTAACATTCCTGGTGTAGTCAGCAGATCTCCGGAGAAAGTCACACATCTAATCGCTTTCGAGTGATTGACTAGAGTCAGTTCTCCAGTATCGCACTTCGTTGATGTGCTAACGTAAGGTGAGCGCAAGAACAATCTCGGCCCAGTAATCTGACCAGCTGTTCTCGCAGGTGAGAAGGCTTCGTCTGGAGCTACTGGTTGCGTCTAGATGATGTCAATTTATTTATGCATGCTCTACGCTCACGCACTCTTGTCTGTACCAGAAACCTCTCGCTCTTCTGCTTCTTATATTCCATGGCGACCACGCGCCACTGCTGCTATGTGGTTGCTACATAAGTTCGCTCTCGCAAATGCCTCGCCGCTGAAGCTCTGACGCAGCTCTGGTACGATTATCTACCTCTGTCACTGCCACTGTTTCGCATGGCTGCTGAGATCGAGTAGACTGCTTTCACATGTATCTGACCAGACGACCTGAACCACCCTAATCAGTGCGGTAACAGGCACCTTGATCTCCTCGAGCTCCTCTGTTTGTGGTAGGCCCAGTGCAGCGGCGCTCCGATGTCCGGTCGTGACCTCCGTTATTTCGTTTCTCCATCTCAACACAACAGTAGCACCTCGAGCCCTTTCAACTGTTTCACATCAAATCGAATCGAGCCAAATCGAGCCAAATCGGGTTGAATTGAGTTATCGATAGCTTGGAGACGACAGGAAAGAGGATGAACTATCCCGGACCGGCGGGAATGACCTTGTTATAGTCTTCGAGAAGCCGCGTAGGGTTGGCACCAGCTGCTCTCCATTTTGGTAGTTGTCGCAACAATCAGGATGGATGCGACAACTGGTGTATTGATGAATGGACCCAGCTTGCGGTAGGTCACCACACGAGGCTTCGACTGCTGGAGCACGATGTCAAGCGTGCTGAATTTTGCAGTACTCTCACTGTCAGCTCCTCGGAACATATGATCTCTTCGGGACGGCTCTTACATATACCAGCCTGTCCACGACCTGCCCAGCAGATACAACAGAGAGACGCGTGATACAAGGAGAGCGCATATCGACCTTTCGCCTCGACGCTGCCGTTCTCATGGACATTGAGCGCCACTTATGCCAGGGTTTACACAACCCGCATCTGATTAATAAAATTCAGCTAATATTGTACAGCAGCTATGTTTGGTCCATGAAGGAAAGACGCAGTAGCATGGTCGGCATCTCCAAAATCCCCAAACTCGCCGGGCAGGTGCACAAGCCAATCGGCGAAGAACACCATACGCTAGCTCAAGACTGGTTATGACGGCCGTTTCGGAATCTTAGATCGTATCAGTCTAACCACCCCCTCATGTCCGTTCTCTGCTGCCCACAACAGTGGTGTCCGGCCATATTCCTTGTCCTTCGACTCGATGTTAGCGCCCTTCTCAACGAGTAGCTTGACCACCGCCTCATGGCCGTTCCCTGCTGCCCACGACAGTGGTGTCTGGCCAAAATTGTCCTTCGACTCGAGCTCGACACCCTTCTCGAGCAGTAGCTTGACCACCGCCTCATGGCCGTTCCCTGCTGCCCACGACAGTGGTGTCCGGCCAAAATTGTCCTTCGGCTCGAGCTCGACACCCTTCTCGAGCAGTAGCTTGACCACCGCCTCGTGTCCCTTCTCTGCTGCCCACAACAGCGGTGTCCGGCCGTGTTTCTTGTCCTTCGCCTCGAGGTCAGCGCCATTCTCAACGAGTAGCTTGACCACCGCCTCGTGTCCCTTCTCTGCTGCCCAAGTCAGCGGAGTCTTGCCGTCAGCATCAGCACCATTGATCGCACAAACGTTCCGTAGCTCGGCAATGATGTCGTCATGTCCCAAAGTGGCCGCCACATGCAAGAAACTGACTGAAGTTCCTGGACAACAATCCTTAAAGATTCTCGAAACCATGTGTGGCGCCTGCTTCACGAGATGGTCCCGCACAACTCTGAGGAGAGGAGGATGTCTTTCGAGCACAGCATACTGGATCAATTGCTGATAAAGACCGACGTCGACAGTGCAGCTCTCCAAGTAGGGAAATAGTTCGGGATCGGGCGATAAACAAAGTTTTCGAAACATCGGATAGTGAGGGTCATCGACATTGATTTTAGAGCAGTGAGGCAGCCAGAATTTAATGAAATACTCATGCATGTCGAGCCTCGGATAAGCAGGAGCGGGGAGTGGAACGGGTAAAGCTACCGTATGGCGAGGTGGAGCGGACTTTTTAACAATGAACTTCGTGATAAATCGTCTTGTCGGCCCAACAGCCATGTTTTGTAGGAAGGCTTTCGTGATATTCCCGGGCACACTCGTCTCGTGTCTCACCGCAACCTGCTTCCTCGACTGTAGTATTGTAATGTAAGCAAAGTACATGGCTATAGCAGACTGATTATCTCTCTCGGGCTGGATATGATATTTGGAAAGGCCTGGAGGTAGCTTAGACTCGTCGCTTAAAAACTACTTTACCGATGCGTGAGTGAATTGCACGCGCTGATTTAAGACGTTTATAGTGAGTAGATTGGCGTAGTAGTCGGTAACTAACGTGTTTAAGATATATAACTTTTGTACCTGGACATTCTGTAAGTTAATACTAATAACTTCTTATACTTATCTCGGTATAAGCGCTCTCTTAGCTAACGTAGTCTATCTAAACGCTTTTATAACGATATGCTATTAATAGGTACTTTAGTGTTGCTCTATCCGTTATAAGTAATTTATATAAGTCTCGTTTAGGTCCTTCGGAAAATTACTAATAAGCTTACGGATATCGTTATTAGTAGTACTCGATATCGGATCTTAGATACTCCTAATTTAAAAATAAAGTTATAGAAACCTATAAATAACCTAGATTAGCTTAAGGTGGTCTCCGCTAATATACTCCTTACATCTTATTACTATTTTCTTTTAGCTTCTTCTTAGTTTTTAGGATAAGGCTCTCGTTATTCGTAATTCTTCTCTTTAATTATTAGTCGTTAATTAGTTTATTAATAAACTTTATAATATCTAGGGATAGATACTTTAGGTTTAGTCGAATCCCTTATTTTATAGGTATAGGTATAAGTTATTTACTAATATTAAGACCTCGTCCTAACGACTCGTGCGAGAATAGTATAAGTTTCGAACTATAAGGATTGCCTATAGTAAATATTCTGCGTAGTATTATAAATAAGTCTTAGATTTAAGGTTCGTTAAGATTATCGAACTCGTCGATTAAATATAATATTCTAAGAAAGATGTTAATTATATCTTTAAGTAAGTTCGTTAGTTCGTCGATGGTTAGTAGAACCTTTCTTACGTTAAATATATTGTATAGTGCCTAGTGTACTTACGAAAGTAAGGTAATAAATGCCCTTTGATAGGAGAGAAGTAACTGCTTTATTATCGCGCGTAGTATATCGTCTAATGATCTTACAGTGGTATAGTCGGTTTCGAAGAAGTAATGAATATAGGTATCGGTAGGGCTTAGATTAATCTCTCTTATATAATTAATAACTGCCGTACTATAATCTTATAGTTAGATATACTTGTCGATAAATGAATGGTATACTTACGTTAGAAATGATTTACTATAGCTGACTAACGTCGAAAAGTTAGCTACTTATATAGGTTTTGGTTTTAATACTTACCGGTCCCTATATACTATAAGATAGAGGTACTAGGAGTCTAGCGCCACCTGTCGAATACGATATACCTAAAAATCTAAGTATATGTACCCTTGATTCGGGGATAGTTGCGACGCTAATAGGCGCTTCTCGCGTTATAGTTCGAGATTAAGCTCGGAAGGTGTCTTGACGTTCGTTACTTTAATTGAGATACTTAAGTTCGATGTAGCGGTCGCTTAGAGTTAATTAACTTACCGGAAAATACTAAAGGCTGTTCGGAGGTATAAAGTAAAGCGAAGCCAAGAATAATTATCTCATTCTTAGTATTAGTGTTCGATTTCACAGATAACTTAAGACGTATTTTAGTGAGAAGTTGCCGCATTAACACGTTTTATAATATACTCCGAAATGCTCTTCGTAGTAAAATATTACTCGATAGTAGCTCGAATATAGAGATACTCTATATATTCCCGCCTTAAAGATGTATTAAGCTCAGTTTGTAATTCTAGTCGACAAATTTTGTCCGACGAAACGAGTCTCTAATGGCTTCTGCTAAAATAGTCGTAGGCTGCTCTAGTAACAGATAAGATATTAGCCGAAGTGTATAAAGTTCTATCGAGTGTACCCTTACTATCTTTAGATTTCGTAAAGTTCGTGCTAACGGACACCAGGTAATTAAGATAATCTTTAAGCTTTTGGTCGCCGTTAATGAGGATCCTTTACGCCTCAGCTTATAAGTCGCTAATTGTACTGAGCTTAAACGCCGTACTTAGCTCGTACGTATCTTCCTACTGACCGTCTCTAAACATTATAGGGTAAAGTAAGCCTACCGCCGCCAGTGTAGCTTATATAGCTTACTAAATCTTAAGATAGCTAAGTCTACTATCCTTAGCCTGGTGAACCTTATATAACCTAAAGGTGATATTTGTCTTCGAGGTCGCCGCTTTTATAAATCTATTATAATCAGGATTTAAATTATGTTTATATTAATTAACCGATTTATACTTTACACGAAATGGGCCTAGATACTTCCAGGGGTTTATTCTTATCTTAACCACAGTCTTTAAGAATTTTTTTTATGGCTGCTTCTATATTTAAAGGGTTTAGCTTTGTTTTACCTTCAGTACTTTCGCTCGCGCTGCGCTGACTGGTATCGACGGGCTCATTCTCGAAAATTACTTAACTTAGATAGAGGTATTTATCAATGCACTCGTCGATGCTCAGTTCCAAACATCCTAAAAGTACGGTAAGTAGTCTTCAACATTAGCTAAATTATAAGTACGGGATTCTAATATACCCTCCGATGCCTGCGCCGCCTATTAAGTCAAAGAACTCGCACGGTTTTGGGGTACAATTCAGTCCTTGTGCTTGATCTACTCTGTCCATGAAGTGTTTTAGCATATAGAGGCTGCTAAGGCCACCGTCGACGCCGCCATCGAAAGATAGGAGCGCGAGACCTTTCCCTGATCGGTTATCGTTCTCAAGGTGGCCACGATTTGTTAAGGCTTGAAAAGGGGTTCGCACGTGCGTATTATCGTCGAGGAAATTGAAGTTGGCATGTTGAATGTTATAACTAACGCTGTGGTCGTTGAAGTCACCTAAATGGGCGTTTGCGGATCCAGTAACTGTTGTTGTATCATATGATCTAGGCACGTGAAGGCTGCTATCGGTCATTGCGCGCTGTTTGCAAGAGCAGCTGCTGTGGCATCGTCAGAAGCTAGAGATTAAACAGTTCAATTGGAATTGGATGCATGAGGGAAACGAAACGTTGTGACATTGGTAAGCTATGAAAGTTGAGGTATCTGGTGTACATGACGCCGTGGTTTGAGGCGCGTCCCAGCCGCACTTGAGTGACAGTGGGCTTAGGTAGGAAAGCCAAGACTTATCATAGGCGCATAGTGAAGTACGCCTTGCACCGCTTTTGTGGCGGTGTGTGGAAGGCTGATGATCGGGTTCCAGCTCGTATTATGACCTTGCAGCCACCGCCAAATATTCTCGTGCGGGACTATCCACTGCGCTATGAATATTTGAAAGCATAGTCGACTAGTGTAATCGCCGATGTTTTGCAGGTGCAAGCCTAAATCGCATCTCTTCAAGGAGCACTGCAAGCAAGACTTTCTTGTCCAACAACGCTTATTACTTTAGACGAATTGGCCTCGAGAGCGAACTTGGTAGGGAGGGGATTGTTGAGCCAACGTACACGCCGCTCGGAAGCGTCACATCAGGAGCCTGACCGAACATAAACAATGCCGGCAGGAGGTAATCACAGAGGTGGTTTAGAAGCGAAGTGTAAAGCCGCACGAGGAGGTGACAAATTTGCCGGACCACAGCGCTTCGGGCGCTGGAGACGCTATCGGTTGTGCTGTTGCTTCCGCGAGTGATTCGCTCTCCATCGCATGATCGGGCAGGGATCTGTCCTGAAGCCAGCGTTCTCGCTAAAGCTACTGCATCGAGTAAGCGAGGAGCACTGCTGCTGGCAACTTGGGCCCGCGCTCAGACTGCGTGTTCGCTGCTGCTTCGGGATCTCTCATTGAGCTTCACGACCATGTGGTATGAATTGAACTTGCTTTGTTTTATGCGACCGCTTACGCACATACCTCTTCGTGGCACTGATGAAGATCACACGGCCTCATCCCCTTTTTTTGTGCCTGTTTCCTGGTACAGAAGGAGTCCGCAGTGTCCCTGACTCCATAACCACTATAGCGCCTTCGGTGTAGCATTTCCGCCGTGGGAAACCTGACGTGAGGGCTCACTCCCCTGCTCGTCACGGGACGTGGCACTGTCTATGTCCTCGCTGTGAGCCCCTTGTGTTGCTTCAAGTCCACGGTCCTCAGCGTCTGTCTGACTGTCGGGTATTTCAATCGAGCAGGATTCGGCATTCCTCTGTGGGCGTGCGTAGTCGGATACCTCTTTCTTTGTCCTGGCCCGTCTCTGCCTCTTTGCAGCGTTCAATAACGTCGATACCGCGCTAGCCCGTCGCTTCGTGCCTATCACGGGATCCACGTGAACACTCTAGCTGTCTTCACTCGACGACGCTGAGTCATCCACTTCATTGGCTCGAGATGCCGTGGCGGTCTCACTCTTATAGTCAGTGTGGTCGTGACCCAACCTGGCTAACTATGAATGATAGTCGTTCGCGTTATCGTCGTCCTCCAGCGTCTTATAGCTCGCCCGTACTACATACTGGTACTCGACAAAATTAATAACATCATCCGGATCACGATCGTGATGGATCTTAACAATACGAGGAAACCGGAGGGTACTGTATCGTGCGTCGGCAGGACGGTTAAACCCAGCGCCGATAACTTCAGCCACTACAGGCTGCGAGAACAGATGTGTGGGCAAGGCTTTGCCTCTTAGCTCAGTTATGATGTGTACTCTGTCGTTCTCGGTGGAGAACTGCATCTGGGACAGCCGGCCATGCGTATTCAAGAAGCGAACGTCGGACACGGAGACTGAGGGTGGTGTTACTTGTTCCACAATGCGGAAGCACCTGGTCGCGCTTTCGTCATGGCATCGGCCGCCTGACTCTCGGCAAGCCAGGAAGAATGTCGTCCACGATCCTTGCCTCAGACCAAGGCTTTCTGCTGTCAGAGGGTCACATCGACCACCGATGACGGCGAGGTCGGCCGAGTCTCCCAAGCCCGGAATGTAGTCCTTTTTCAGCTTCACGTGCCGTGCCACACTCCCATCAGCGCCAATGTACGGATCCTGACAAGCCTTCAACACCAGCCCTTCCCACTTCTGCGTCAAAGCAAAGGCCATTTGCCCGGCCAAGCGATCTGCACTGTCCGAGGCAGCAAAGTTCATCCCGATCTGCTGGCCGATGTCGGCACGTCCCGGGATGGCGTTCTTTACCTCTTAATCGTATATTTAGAGACCTAAAAATCGTAAGTAGGTATCTATTATCGAGTCGGTTAGTACGGTAAATTAAAAGATACGTAACGTCGTAATTTTTGAGATAAAAAGTTTTTAAATAATATAGTTTAAGATCAACGATATATTAAACGCTTTTTATATTATCTTTAATAAAAATTAAATTACTAACGGAATCGAGTTATACTAGTTAAAAGAAATATATTTTTTTAGGAAAACTCTATTAACGAATATTAACTTCTAATTTTTAATAGCTATAATAGCTATATAACTACTAATTTTATATAAAAGTACTACTAAAATCGGGTTCTTTTTCTTTATTTACTACTTTATACTAGCTATATTCTTTAACTACTCGATTTAACCTATTTTTTACTTATTAAGACCTAATATTAAGACTATGTTACGAATCTCGCCTCTTTTAATAATTCTTTATTAGTTAAGAAGGCGAGATTTATTTAATACTACGCTAAAGTAAGAAATAAAGGTAGTTAGAAACTCCTTCCTCCGTGATACCATGTGATACCAAGCTTCCCCGTGTCTATGCAACTCCTTAACATCTTGGGCTTGGTGAGAATGGCACTGCAGCAGCTGGAGCATCGAGTCATTTCGCGCCACCATCAACTTGAGTAAGTCGTTCTGGTCAAACATTGATTGCACTATGTAACTAATTGTTTCAACACAGTATAGTTTTCGTCCACGGCCTGACCGGAGATCGTGAGGAGATATGGAAGATGAACGATACATCTGATCCTTGGCCAGCAACCCTGCTTCCGTCTAAAGTGGCTAATGCACGAATACTGACATTCGGGTACGATGCCTACGTGGCCGACTGGCGCGGCATGGTTTCGAGGAACAGGATTGGGAACCATTCAATGAACCTGCTCGCCGCTGTCGCTACGCATAGGGAGGATGATAATACCGTAAGCCCCCACGACCTCTGCTGATCGGACAACCAAACTGACAACACTAGAACGACCGCCCTGTCATATTCGTCTGTCATAGCTTAGGGGGTCTCGTGTGCGAGGATGTAAGTCATTTGCAGTTGTGGCCACCAAAAGATTGGCCTAATATGATGTAGGCTTTGGCAATGGCACAGCAGCGACCTGAAAGGCGTCTCAAACAGATTCTTCACTGCACCCGAGGGATCATTTTTTTCGGCACACCGCACCATGGCTAGGTTGGACCTGCCCCTTTGGGACTTACTATTCTTAACACGCCGACTAAAGCGTTTTCTCGAGTGATATAGCATCTACGAAACGTAGCCCAGTAACAACCTTTGTAATAGCCAAGTTTCATGCCTTATGAATGCATACACCCTGGAGGACATTGTGACAGTCAGTCATCCTGCCTCACAAAAAGCGGCAGTCACGTGGGATCTACGTTAGTGCTCTTAACTCCGCGATAATTTGGTGTCCATCCAAAGCCTGTGAGTATCCGCTTCAATAGCCCCCTCATCTTAATGCTGAAAGTATGCATATAATTATCGTTGGTGCAGGCATAGCTGGTCTGTCAGCTGCAGTCTCTCTGGCACAATCTGGTCATGTAGTGACTATACTTGAATCGGCTAGTGCTCTCGCTGAAGTTGGTGCTGGAGTTCAATTGACACCTAATACAACGAAATGGCTATGGAAGTGGGGATGTGCATCTGATGTTCTTGCAACATCGGCCCTGCCAGAGTCTTTCAACGTCAGCGATGGAGTCACGGGCACGGAACTGGGCAGCGTATCCTTTGATGACTTTACGGCGCGATACGGCGGACCTTACCTAGTTATCCATCGCGGTGACATCCATCGTATCCTTCATGAGCATGCAATTGATGCTGGTGTTGCAATTAGACTCAACAGCAGAGTTAAGCAGTACTTCCCGGAAGAAGGTCGTCTAATTCTCACTAATGGCGATTTGTTTGAAGCGGACCTGATAATCGCTGTCGATGGGATCAACTCAGGCGCGCGCCAATACTTCATGAAGCAAGACAAATCTGGCAGTATTACCGACGACGGACTTGAGAATACCGGGTGGGCTGCTTTCAGGCTCATGGCAGACGTCGCCTCACTTGGCCGACATGCAGGCCTCAAACACCTCGCGACATCTCATAGGTGTAATTGTGCCGCTGGCGATGGGTGTTCGATTATGACCTACAAGGTGAAAGGGGCAGACAAGCTCAATCTTGTACTTTCGCATCCAGATAACGTTGATACGACAGAATGGACTCAGGAACACTACCGTGACGCTATCCATACCATGTTCAGGGACTTCAGTTCAGACATGCGAGATCTTCTCAACATCGCAATGAATAATCCTGATTGTACGATTACGAACTGGCCTGTCCAGCAAGTTGCCACTTTGCCTGCGTGGGCATCCGATTCTGGAAAGCTGGTGCTGATGGGGGACGCTGCTCACGCGATGTGCTTCTACCTTTCCATGGGTGTGTCAATGGCCGCAGAAGACGCTGCAGCGCTGACAGAATGCTTGAATCTTATGCAAGGAAGCAGTGGCAAGGTCACCTTAGCCGATGCTATGAAGCTGTTTGAGTGTGTGCGCAAGCCGCGAGCAAAAATGATCCGAGATGCCAGTCTCAAC
This sequence comes from Neophaeococcomyces mojaviensis, assembly GCA_030247915.1. Classification (NCBI taxonomy): domain Eukaryota; kingdom Fungi; phylum Ascomycota; class Eurotiomycetes; order Chaetothyriales; genus Neophaeococcomyces; species Neophaeococcomyces mojaviensis. Next base: position 32,780 of record JAPDRQ010000044.1, read on the forward strand.
GCGGGTCGCGTGCTGCATCTGCCAGTGGGGCAGGAGCGAAATATTCGTGATGCTAGTCTACAGAACAACGGTGGGCAGTCCACATACACCAAAGACATTGCAATTAATGAAATAGTAGAGTTGGCAATGTCTTCTCGATATGGCATTGTCGACAATACTATACGAGATTGGTGCTATCGCTATGACGTGGTTGATGATATCAGGAAGCAGTGGCAGAGGACATTCTAAAATATTCAGACGGTTGGCGCCTGTTCATCTGCGGTTATGAACGCACTGTCACAAGAAGCAACCAATGGTGATGCTGATTGGTGGTTGGAATCATTCTCAATGGGCTGAAACAGGGCTGAAACAATGTCGCCACGTTTGGGCTACAACTGAAGGTGACGACTGAACCTCAGACACTTCGAGACCCTTGCAAGCTTTCAAGACTCGTCTTCCGTACTGCGATTGCGCCGGCTGCTTCTTCGTGCTAGCCGATAATACTTAACCCAATACAGAGAATTTGTAGGCAGGAAAGGCAAATACATCCCCAACCATAGGCTTTAATTTCTCGGCCTAATGCTACGCCGGTCCTGATACTTCTAGATTTAAGTTATAAATATTAAGTAATAAATCGTATGATTTAGTTACGGCTAATTACCTATCACGTGACGAAAACTGATGACAGCACTTTCAGGATCTCGTCCCTCAAGCTTTCGGTCAAGGAGCGAGGGTGGTTCGTCGCCTGGTACAGAAGTAGTCCGCAGTGTCCCTGACTCAGTAACTACTGTAGCGCCTTCGGTGTATCATTTCCGCCGGCGGAACCTGCTGCTCCAATTCCCATGTACTGTCTCAATCGTGAAGCACCCGTCCGAGATGGTTGACGCTCGCCAGCGTGTCGGGATCATCCTCACCCAGCGTCTTCTTCCACCCGGCCAGAGACACTCCCTCTAAGCATCGGCGGGGTACTGTGAGATTGCACCATCAGGCTCTAGGTTCGTGTACTTGCATGAGACGAACACGAGAAGGTGTCTCGCGCATGCATCAAATAGGGGATGCGAAGCATATAGCTGAAATCAAATTAGGCTGGCGAAAATGGATGTGCTTCCCCGTAGCATACACGCGCTGTTAGAACCCCCTCCATGAGCAGCACATGCATTGAGTGAGATACTACCAACGACAAGCCGACTAGGTCAGACGACTTACGCGACGATTAGCTCTAAATAAAATTAACTAAAAACATGTTATTATAGTACGAATAAGTAAAATTAGCTTTAGTAAGACCAGTCTCTGGTACGAAAGACTTAAAGACTAACAACCTCCACTCACTCGAGCTTTCGTAAAAGTTGCTTAGTTCTAAAAGAGTATTTGGATAAGCTATAGCAGTTAAATCGTTTGTGAATAAGACTACTAAAATTTAGGAACTTATATTACGAAGCCAGCGCTTAAACTATTATTAGTAGGCTTTCTTAATCCAGATATATAATTAGTATATATAGATATAGATCTTACTTAATTACTAGAATCGTTATAGGTTTATACTATGTACGAAGAACTAGCAGTACTCTAAGGGTGTAAAATAGAGTCGCTAAAGATCCGCCGTACTTAGATACCGATAAAACAGATAGTTGTATATATAAGCGAACTTAAGGTTCGAGAGATAAGTTATATAAACTACCGTAGCTAATTAGGACCTTTAGTAATATATAAGGCGTTATTAGTATTCGTTAATATATATATATATATTTATTTTATAATAGCGAACGAGTAAAAGATTAATACCCTTTCGACGTTAAAATATAAGAAAAGGAAATACGTTTTAGTAGCGAAGACTAATAGGGTTACTCTTATTATAAGACTAAAGAACTCGATCCTAGGAAAGTAAAATATTTAAAAAGTATAACTCGGCGTAGTATATAGCAGAAATTAGGAGCCGAGAATACACTACGAAATCGTAAGGAGAGAAAGGTACGTACTTAAACGCGATCGGCGTATTCTCTAGTATAAAAGAAATCATAACTTATAGTGACCTTAGATATATATATACATAAAAACGGCGTTAATTAATATATAAGAGAACCGAGAGGATAAGACTAGACCTATAGAAAAGGTAAAAGACTTACGAACTTATATACCGTTTAATCCCCAGTTCCCAGTGATCTTCACTACACTCGTAGGTCTAAAAACCTCGCCTTAGTACCTATCGACTAGGCGCCCTTATTAACCACCTAACGCCCACTAATTCTAAAGTAAATAAACTACCCTATTTCCTGTTCTCGACCTTTATATACAATTATAAAAAGTCACTTAAACTTAGATTCTCGCGACCGTATAAGTATTCCTTCTTAAGCTTCGTAATATTCGCTTATCTCTTTATCTTTATCGTCAGCTTTATTAGTATTAAGAGCTTACTAATAAGGCTTAAGAACGTTAATAGTATATAAGGCTTATAAGAAGCGAAAGACTAAAGTCAGCTTACCTATATCGCTTTTAGATTAAGATAATACTAATACTTAGTATAGTATTCTAGGCGGCTTACTCCTTATAAAGTATATTATAAGCTAGATACATTTTACTATTTTAATTTAAGGCTTAATACTTATAGAAAGGCGGTATATAAACTAATAGCTCGCTACGAGCGAAGAGAGTTTATTTTTAGCGGAATTCTAAAGGTTTTTAAGTATAATAACTCTAGGGATATTATCCACCTTATAGATATAATTTAAAGCGATACCCTACTATAGGAGATTACTACTTACTTAAGTTAGAATTTATACTAATTATAAGACCGAGGTTTTATCTTTTCGCTTAAGATAGACGAAATGGATCTTATCTTATTAGGTCTTTAAGGTTTATTTAGATATAGAGATAAAAGAGCTACCTTAATCTCGAAGGGTTAAACGAATTATAATAGTACCACGTTAATAACTTATATAGTAAATAGTCGAGACGCTCTAAATAACTATTTAAATAGTAATATAAGCGACGACTTAAGCGGCGTTAATTAAGACTCTTATTCCTTTACTACGAACGCTAACTTAGCTAGCCCAATAACTATAAATATTTCTAGTTCGCTATACTCTAAAAAGACTTACGCTACGGTTCTATTAAGCTATAAGCGACTAATATTAAATGGAGGAGGACTAAATAATTCGGTTATAAATAGACCCCTTAGCGTACGAAGTACGAAACCTAGAGGAAATTATTATAATCCGCTAACACTCGAGTATAATATCGATAATAAGACTTATCTTTAGTTACTAAAACATTCTAACGCTTAGTATACGCCCTTAATTCGTTTATCGGCGTTTAAAGAAAGCGAAAACCCGTACGCCCTAACGTATAATTATATATCTTTAGCCGACCGTTTATATATAATATTTAATAAAAACAACCGTAGCGGTCTTAACGAACGTATAATAATAGATTATTTAAAAAGTTATAAGCCGATAAATAGGACGCCCGTCTCTATAAAATATACCTTACTAATCGAATAGTATACCTAATAGTGAACCTATAAGGTTAATAAAATTTATTTAACTACGTTTTAAAATACTAATATAGCTAATAAAGATAGAAAATCCGTTTTTCGGCTATATACTTTTAACTATAAGATTAATAACCTTAGCTTAAACGTAGCTCCGTATTTTACCTTCTATAAAACTATTTTTATAGACTACGTTTTTTATATTAAATACGCTATTACGAACTAAAATATTAACGTTACTTATTAGTAATAGATAAAAGAAGGATATACTCTTTACCCTTATATTAAGGTTCCCTTATAGGGTTTAATGTTATATATATATAGTATTACTATCCTCGAAATATTAGTTACCTACGAACGCGCTATTACTAAAAACCTTACTCTTTATTTAGCTTAAAAATAAATACTAAGGTATTATAATCTAAGTTAAAGCTAGAATAATTAATTAAAGTAATTAATCGACTTTCGCTCTTATTAATTAGTATTTAACTATAAGAGTTCGTTATTAAACTTCGTTTCCTCTTACCCTCTACGATAGTATTTTAACGTAGTAGTAACGGGTGCGGCGTTTCTAAATACCTTTATTCTGTATCGGTACTACTAGCTAAGTAGTAAGTTAATCCTATATAATATTAAGACTTTCTATCGACGAACGTAGCTAGTATTTATTTATACTAATATCGCGTATATAAGCGATAAGAGAAGGTTATTTAGAGCTTATAGGTACGTATACTATTACTAGAAAGCGTTAATAGGAAGAAGGAATCTATATATTTATTAAGTCGGATCGCCTACTCTAGATCACTACTTTATTATCTTTAAATACTACTAAATAACGTAAGTAAGCTAAGATAGCCTAATTAAGGATTCTGACTAAGGAAAGCGTATCTACCAGTAGTGGGATATACTATAGTAAACTTACTAACTCCTTTCGGGGTATCCTATTAATGTAGCTAAAGCGTTAGTATATAAAGTTATCTTTAGGGTTCAAGAAGTATCTAATATGTATACGTTTTGGCGTGGATACTTCCTATTCTAATTATTATATAACTTTACTTCTGAGTATAGCTTTCGAAGGTTGTGTAGGGATAGTACTAAATTATTTAGTCGACTCCAGTATTAAGATTGGCTTTAAGGCTAGTGTTGATATCTCGGGTTGGTTATTGATTGTAACTATGGATCACTATAGGGTTTATATTAGCTAAAGTGAAAGTGGTCGAACATTTTAATCTGACGCTCGGTTATTTATCCCCGCTGGTGGATTAACGGTCATATACCGACTACGAGAGGTTGGAAGCCTACAGAGCATACGGATATCGAGATACCCCTACGACCGAGTCCACAGAAGATCACTGCGCAGGCGTAATTCCAGGTATTGATGAGCGTACGCGATCAGCTACCCAGCGACTTACGGTCTGAGTTTAAAGGCAAGATCGCTATCGAACCTACATTTTGCTACTACTTCACTTGAACCCAGCTTGGTGAAATGGTTTTGGTAGACTATCTACTTCTGAAAGAATAGAAGTGTCCCATAAATTGAAGCCGGAATCGTGCAGGCTAAGCATTTTACTGATCACGAAGCCCTCCTAGAGGACAATCAACATCATTCTGCATCGTTGTGTATTAACGGTTATTGTTAAAAGAACTCAAAACAAAGCAAGTCACAGAAGAATCAGAGTATCATGGCTACAGTGTATCATTGCCTTTGCCCTGGAAGGGACAAGCCTTAATCGCTGTGTCCGAACCGGTGAGCGGCTTCAGCCGCCATGGATGCCTACTGAACTAACTTTAGCGCGTTCTAACGGGAAAATGCTCGATACAACCTTGGCGAGACCATTTCGAATTACAAAGTCATAGCGGTCCAAGTGTGGATTTAGCCATTTTTGGAACGCGACGCGTCCGGTGTACACCCCGCGAGATGAAAAGTCCTCAGATAGCCTCTCGATCGGGTCGTGGACCGTAGATATTCGGAACTACATCTAACTGAAGATATTATCAGCCCGAACTTAGGGAGAGATCTCCGGTCAAGTCAATCTCAGTCTGAAAATGGAATTTTGGCTATTATATCACCTTCACTCTCCCTCTCGTGTCTTACACAGTCCTTCTTTATTGCCTCATAGACTTCGGCTGTTACTACTGCCCCATTATATCCCCAACCTGACTCCTCACAGTATTCAGCTCATGCAAGATATCCGGACTTCCACCTTAACTCTATATCTAACCACCCACCGATATACTTATGCTATTCCGATTTCCACTCGCTACTACACCTATAGAGTTAGGCTGTAAGACTGGTAGAGGCCCCGGGGCTGGTGTGCCGGAATATATCTCGGGCCGGTGTATTATACTATCGTTATTGTAGTATATATAATATTATTACTAATACAAGGGGTTCGAATAAAGTAGGGCCGCTATACTAATATAGTTCGGATTATAGCCGAAGGTAGTTAGGTTAAGGATATAAGATAGAATATTTTAGTATACGTAGTGGGGGTCTAGTTGCTATAATACACTACTAAGGTTATAATATTCGACAATAGATAGACCGGTGAATGCTTTATTAGGGGCTTAGGTTATAGCTGGTACGCCGTATCTAATATATACTAGCGGTATAGTCGCTAGAGTTATAATACCGCTTCGATAAGGGTCGTTAGTATTATAACCGAAAATAAAGGAGCTATTCCCTAATTTACCGCGACGGGACTTCCGGCTATAGATATATAATACTATCGCAGCCGTGAGGGCTATAGCTACTACGCCGATTACGATTCTAGCTATTACGCTGAAAGAGAGACTACTATACGACGACGATAACGACGAGGCTGTTGTAGTACTGGCGGTATTAGCCGCTATAGTAGTAGGTATCGGAGTTATAGTTACGATTAAGAGTGCGGCGGAGCTCGAGCGTATTAAGGTAGAGCTGCTGATCTCGTTAGGGTTAGGGCCTTCGCTTAGTCACTTATCGCCTTATAGAGTCAGTTATTTAGCCATTAGGCTAGAGAGCATAGAATCGTATTAACGATATACCCGGTTACAATACAAATAAGGCGTTCTTCGCCTTCTACCTATAAACTTCTAGACTAGTATTTACGGCCGGATTAATAACAATAACTATACCGTGTTCGTTATATACTCTAGGTCCCGAGCAGTATATAAAGATCGACGCAGTGTTATTTACACGTACGGTAAATATTAAAGGGGCCTTAAAAATGGTATCGACGGGTATAAAGGGTATATAAAACCCCAATCTAGTGTTCACTAGTCCATATAGTATATATAGGTACTTAAATTCCGAACGCACTATAGAGTGATTCGTTGGATAGAATGTATATATAATATAGTCGCTAACCTCAGCTAAAACAGTATTAGGGGAGAAGGTGAAGCCTATCTTTCCGACCTTAACCGTATAAGTAAAGGGCTGACGAGTTGTTAAAGTTACGATCGATATAAGGGTGTTAATAAGGTTTATAAGAAAGTATAGCTACAGCAACAAAGACAATACTAAAGGATAAGAATGGCGACTGCGACAGATATAATAAGATAGAAAGAAGAAAGAAGAGGGTTTATATACGACGCGCTTCCGGCGAGTATAAACGCGGGTTCGTCCAGTAGTAGTCGATACTTTAGTTCGTATAGATTACAGGATACTTAGTATTTACTTATATAATCAAGTAAGGCCGTAACCGATATATATCACTAGAATACCTTCAATTAGTTGAGATATAACTAAGGTATGGGCGGTCCAGGATCCTTAAGTGTTCGTTCCCATCGTGGTTGTGTACCAGCATGGCATCCATCATGTGTTATATCTCCGGTCAGCTTTGCTGACAGCTGTGTGTCAGTTTCCAAATCTGTCCAAATGGTGGTCGCTGGTCCAAAGTCTTAGCGAACTAGGTGCGAGCCAAGGGCTTGGCTAAGTCAGACAACCGAAACTGAGCGAGAGGGAAAAGGTCCAGGACTCGATCCCTGGAGCAATTTGTACATTTCGAGCTTGCAGCTTGTCCGCCAATTGAGTTCTGCCGTTCACTGTTTCAGATGTGGCTTTTGGATCGCCCTATCTATCGACCCAGGAAGGATGTTGTTGTTGTCAGACTTTGACTGCTGCTATGGAAGTTGAAGGATGACACTTCGGACAAACACTCGAGCAAGGAAAAAGAGCACAGATTTAGGAACACGGCTGAGCCAGTCCACTTGCGAAAGAGTCCATGCTTCGATACCACACCAGCATTTAGCTGCGACAACCATGCGGCCATGCCACCTGGACGCATCTCTCGTATTCAAGCTGAAAGTCTTACAACCTCACCCAGGACGCCAAATCGTGACTGCGCCAGCAGAAGTGGCTTGGTGCTCTTGTCGTGGTTTCCCATCCAGGCGTTTAGCGAAGGGCTGCAGGCCAAGAAACTTGGCACCACCAAAAGATCGCGGGAGACACTTAACCCCACTATACTCTTGGCCCCATGGTTCCTATGCTTGTGAACTTGAGAGCTCACTTGTCCCATCTCGAGACCGGCTTGGCAAGCTGTAGATTCTTTAACCTGTGCCTAGGCTCGTTATTATTACTTGTTTCTCCTGAATAAGATATCAGGCGTACTTGAAGAGGGCTGAGATGGAGATAACGAAGGGATAAAATGGAAGAAACAGATCAGCCGTAGATCAAGTAGACGAAGCGTTAGAATTGCTATAAATATACAATACCACTGGTATGAATCTGCTGAGAACATGGCTAACGGCATAGCACAGAACACATTAGGGTAATGGCAGCGATGAAAATGGTCAAGAATCTATCATTCTTACTATAAATAAAGGCTGGCATTAAGAACATGAAGTGTCACATTCGAATGTCTGCGGCAAAGACCAAGTTTTGCAGCATTATTAAGGCTCTCGCCCCATCACTAAGCCTTACAAATCATGCAAAAGTAATTGATGTATAACAGGGATATCGCGTCTCTGGGACAGTCTTTGGTCCAGCTCTATTCTCTACTTCTACTACTTATTTCAACCTCTGTGTCTCACAGCAAATTCTGATCTACCGACCTTCTCAATTATCCATGGATAAGACACCCTTCATTCGAAAGCCGTATTCTACAACGAATCGGCTGCTACATACAACACTATTTTACCTCACAATCCTTGCAAGGTTCTTCAAAGTTCAGATACTCACTGCATTACTCCGCTGGAAAGCGACTGAAGAGCGGCCAAAAGCCGCACTTCATAAAGACCGGCTTATCAGTATCTTACGCGGCTTCACCCACGTCATACCATTCGTATTAACCTTTGATCCTAATAAATTACAACATAAGGGGAGAATTTGTTGGCGATGTGTCAAACAGGACTCTCGCTGCGCTGCAATTTACCGCCAAATTCATGGAAGTTCTTATGCAGGCGTCCCTTGCCGTCCTGCTTCTATCCTTCGTTCAACAATATCTCTTTTCGCGTCGATCTCTCCCTCTCGGCATGCTTGTGGCTCCCTCCAATATCACAAACTTGGCTTACTGCTAGTCGTTGGACCTATGGAGTCCTTTGCTATATCTACTTCGACGTCCGCATAGTCAATTACTGCTCCTATTATTCGGTCCTCTAGTGATCTTACTTGCTGCTGTTATTGGCCCTTCCAGCGCCATCCTCATAATCCCGCGAAAACTCGACTTCAACCTGAGAACGGACACTTACCTACTCGACCCAATAGACTCGTTCTTGCCAACGCGAATATCGCTTAACGGGTATTCCCAGCTGTGAGTTCCGAGTTCTCTATTATAAAAGTCATCGTCTGACCTAGTTAAAGTAACGAAAATATTCTTAATCAGACACTGGAACAGCTCAGCTGGGACTACAACATCCGAGCCTGCCCAGATTAACAACTGTACCACGCTGAAGGCCTACGAAGTGTCTGGTGCACTTTTTGGCAAAGGCCGTCCTTCATGTTCGGCTGGGACGACTGGGATGGTTACTGGTACACCGGTACATACTCGATGCCTAACTTGGAGGTAGGCAGCATGTTGAGCTCTTTGATAGCTCATGGCAAGGATTACAACAACCTGGACTTTAACTGGACTGCTGTTACGACTTTCCCTCAGCCTATTGTGAGATACTGATGCAATTTCACCACCCACGGTAACCTAGAAGATGTGGTCCTGAACAGTACCTTCTTCTATTTTAGTAAGGACGCCTTTACTTTGAACCGTTTTATGCCCCTATCAGTAGTTCAGCCCTTTGACTTTTCAGCATCAGATGTTCATAGACAGGCTTTATGGTTTACACCTTCAGAAGACGGGCAATGGAACCTTTCACTTCTGTACACGAATCTGATAGCTAGAAAAAGTTCCGACGGTGGTGCTCATCTTTATGGAACGGCATGCTGGATCTATGCATACTGGCAGAATGCTACCATCATAACGAAGGTAAATAGCGGTCTAGTCACCTCCGATCTTACTCTGCAACCACGAAACGCAAGTCAATATTCCCCGATCTCAATTTCTCCAGCTTGGGTGAGGCGGCTACACGCTCTCTACATGGCTCAGCCTCAAATTCCCGAAATGAAAGCAAACGATACCAGAACGATGATGCTTCTATTAAGCTTGGGATTGTCCAATATAGGGCCATTCACACATGCAACTGACATGGACTCGGCTAAGTCTAATGGGTCCCTAGCAGGACTTAGTGCAGAGCAAGAAGACTTACTATCTACAGCCTGGGATGATGGAAGCGAAATTTTTAATGCCAAAGAGATCGCTACAACGACTAATTGGTCAGATACTGACAGCCTTTATCAGTTGAAGGTCGATTGGTTCAGAAGCGGGTACGGGTTTAATAGCAGCGGCATCACTGTCCGACTGTCCATCACAGTCTTAGTCATATACGATGTCCTCGTCGTGTCATACTTGATTTGGACGTTCGTCACAGGTAGAACAAGCAGCAGTTGGGATTCGGTTGGGGAGTTGCTCATGCTGGCGCTAAATTCCAAAAGAGCCACATTTCTCGGGAGAACAAGCGCAGGTGTCGAAAGTCTAAGTACCTATAGGCAAGAGGTCAACGTGAAGGTCAATGAGCTGGACGAGTCTTTGGAGCTTGTCTTCATCAATGATCCTGATTTTGACAAAACAATGTACAAGGACGTTGAGGTGAATAAAGTCTATTGAAGTAGGCAGGGATGCATATAGAAGCAGAGGCTGATGCTCATGATCACGTTAAAATTCTTCCTCAGCCTGACAAGGCTGAGTCACGTAGGTCTTTGGCTTACGCTTTGGTGTGTGAAGTACTCATTAATGGCGTTCTACAAGAGGCTCATGGTCGGGTTGAACTCGGAGTCTGTCTTACATTCTGAGAGACGTGTTGGTGGACGCTCGTGTTTCATTCGACGCTAGTGGCAGAGATGGTCGATGATTGTGAAGCTTTACACCAGGTCAAGGATATCGACCAGGAAACAGCGGCAGGTCGTGAGGTGAGGCAGTACATTGTCAGGTAAGTGTTGCGCTACTCTCCTTCTTGAGGTCAATTTGCGATGAGACATCTGAGGCCAAAGACCTTTTCAAAATTCTCGAATCGTGATCCGGCAGATGTTCTTGATCAGTGATCGGTTTCATGGCAGGCCTAGAAGGGGCTATTTGCATATGAGAAGGCTGAGCGCGAATCTCCAGGATGTGACCTATTCATTGTATTCATGATCGAGGGCTTCTGCGGACAATATTTACCGCCCCAAGCCATCGGCTACATTCCCCACAATCCCGGTACTTTTTCAGCTCGCTAAAATGAGGCGGAGGAGGCGTTCATGTGAGCACGCCATAGGCTGCACCAAGCCTTCTGCTCCACTACATGTTTCACAATCTACTGTTTGTCAACGAAGAGGCAGAGCTGCAGCTCAGTGCGATGCCACGGGAAGCCGCTTTGTAGCTTATCAAGGCTCTGTACTTCCAAAGTCTGCCTTGTGCGCCAATGCCCACAGTCGATGTGAAGTGGAGTCTCTCTGACTCCACCATTTCATGTTTGAGAAACAAGGGCGCACTGCAACTTTTCTGCTATCGACAATGAACACACTCTTTGCCACTGCCCTTAGTAGTACTTATATAAGAACTGCTCATGCCATCTTGGTGTCATCACCAACTCAGTTACAAAACAGACATCTTGTCCTTGTTCAGGATGTCAAGATCCACGTCGAGTCAGTACACCCACACAGTTGCCGCCCCTAAAATTGATGCAAACCCATTTTGCGGGGACAGCGAGGCGTCAAGCGGGAAGTGTGAACAAGAAGTATACAGCACTGTCGACGAAGTCTCTGATGACCACAGCAAACAACAGAGTACTCGGTGCCTTCCTCTGAGAGAAAGACTCGCTCGCAATGCTTTATCCTGGATATGCTTAGTTTTGACGATACTACTCTTCATCTTGACCATTACTTATGCATCCCGACCAACTTTCTTGGTGAAGCTGCGCGTTATTCGCGTCTCGAGCAGCCGTACGATCCTTGTGCTTCGTGCACTCTCACAGATTGTCGACGCGTTGCTCGGGATCTGTTTGGTGATGGCATTGGAGAAGATGCAATGGTACTACATTGCACAGGATAAACCGCACGACAAATCCGGCGAAACCTTCGCGCTGATTTCAGCGATAGCACCTAGCACGGGAGTTGTGGGCATTCTACAAACCTTATGTAGAACGACAGTCAAACTCGGAGCAGCGAAACTCTGGAGCCTGGTGCGACTCTGTTTGCTGGCATTGCTGTTTGCTCTAGGCTTGTTGATCATGAGTATGAATATGTGCCTGTCAAAAACGGAAGAGTGATTGACTTTGATGTAGGCGACGTCCACTCAGACTTGGGCTATCACCTCGTGGGACCATCCTTGGAAGTGAGAGCCTACGAATTTCGACGCTTCAATTCCTCTGCAGCTGCAGTAGTGGGAAACAATGCGCAAACTACTTACACCTCTGCTGCAAATAATTTTCTGATAGATACGAAGGTCATTGATCTAACTTCAATCCAGAATCCGGACCGCTCCTGCTCATCTGGTTACGACTTCAAGCGAAATAGCGTTTGTACCCGAGCCGTATTTCTACCCATAACTATGGTTGCAGCTGTCGATGAGACCTATCCAAATGCCGATCTCATAGTCGTTCATGATGTCAGAGGCTATTATTTGGACTTCAGTCCTTTGGAGGCAACCTTCAACTTCCGCAACACCTCATATTGTCGAATATATGGAAGAGACGTGATGGCAGCACAGTACTGTTTCGCTCCTGCGAGCGACGGTCGCATTGCCGCAAGTAAGGGACCAACTCTAAAGCTTTACTGAATAAAACTCATATGGTTTAGAGTTAAATTTCTGTGTGAATGAACAGACCACAGCTCAGAGCTGTCTGACTTCGACCGAATGGGCAAACAAGCCAGGCATCACAACCCTGTTGAAGGTCCAAGATGGTATTGCCGATATTGCATACCAACGACGCACGAACGTAATTGTGACCTATTCCTTTAAGCAAGGGACAAGTCCGGCATTGCTTGAATGGTCTGATCTGCAAGAAGCTCATCATCTCATTCTCACAGGGGCTGGCTTTACAGATACATCAAGCTCCGATTTGTTTGGTTTGGACGAGCTCCTGAATGCCCTCAACCCAGAAACGAATACGACGGCTCAGCACTCAACGAGCATCATTGACACGTCAGCAGTTTCGGTCAATACAGTTTCGATGCTGATACCGTCTTTGCTTCATACAGTGAATGTCACATACTCGAGTCCTGCACGAAAAACATTCGCTGGAAGCAACATACTCCACAATATATTAGCTATTCCGTTGACCTGGTGCTCAACCTCGGCTACGCAAGATGTGCGAGCCGGAGACCTTAGCTCAGCCATCCCTCCACTCAAAGACAACGTCTCCGATAGTCCTATGGTGTCTTTTGCGGAGACTCAATATGCCGTCCGCGTCGGCCTATGGTCTATAGTGGCATATGCCGCTGTCGGATCGCTTATGATCCTGTTCTGTCTAGTAACGCTCATCCTTGCAACTTTTCACTCTAGTTCAGCTCGTCTGCCAGACTATGGTCCATATCCACTTTTCAATTTCTGGAGATGGTCCAGCGTCCAGGCAGAGCCTGGCACGCAGGACACCGTACCTACCATCTATGCACGGGTGCGGCTTTCATATGTTCCACCCAGAAGCCAACCATGAGGCTCCAGGAGCATGTTGTCACGGTCCAGGCATACAAAATTTCTGCCAGAAAGCTGCAGTAAATTTCTTGAAAACGAAGGCAACGTTAATTCATCGATCCAGGTTATGACTATTTCTCATCAAATTTGGCACAACTGGAAAGCACTAACGTATGGAACTGGAGTCCATCTGGCTGCATATTTTGGATTAGCGGAGATAACGACGGCGTTATTGAACAATGGGTGTCGAACTGCTAGCGTGCAGATTTTAGCGCCAGGCTAAATGGAACAAATTGTACGCGCAGAGGATGGACCTAGCTAAATATGCATGATGACCGATTGAGTAGCGTCATATGCGTAGTTTCTGCGCACCGTAGTTTCCGCGCACTCCACAGCCGCCCTTTCCCTGCTATTGAATCCTTTCCTGCTTCAACCACAACGCGTCAATATGGCTAAAGTCGATGAATCCGTGATGGCTGAAGCCGTCCAGGCCTTTCGCAGTGGTCAATATACTAGTATACGTAAATGCGCATGCGAATTTGGCCTCGCGGAGTCGACCTTACGGGGTCGCCTGCTCGATATCTAACCACACTCCATTACCCATGAAAACCAGCATCTGCTGTCCCGTACGCAGGAGGACTAGCTTGTACAGTGAATTATTAAGTTGAAAGACTAAGGAAATGCCCCTACGATCGCCATAGTTAAGGAAATAGCCTTATTAATATTAGTCGAATCTGGTGGTTCTAGACGTATCGGCGACTACTAGATTTACTTATTCTTTACCCGTAATCCTAAGGTCAAAATAAAGGTAGGTAAGAAGCTGAACCACGAGAGAGTTAAGGCTAGTAATAAGACGAAGATTCGTAGCTGGTTTTCAAGGGTGATTTTAAGCTTTCCACTGTCATGCACGACCAGAGAGCTCTTTAGTATTCCACCCGAAGCTGGAGGATCGCCTATTGACAGGCTTAATAGGTCGTCTTCCACGGTGGTCTGGTTTGTTGAGGCGGCCGGAGCAGATATGTCTTCCAATAACGAACCATTCGACACAGGCTGTACAGAAGTGCGGGCCTTAGGATGGTTCTGCCGGCGGCTCAGCATCGAAATCAATTAGTGATAATTAGTTTATTCGTAGCATTTCTGCCAACGCCTGTCGTGGTTCCCAGAGTGCCTTTCTCGATCTTGTTGGCCTCTTATATGTTGCCAGCCTTCATAAGCTTATAGCGTCTAATGGTTCTATGTATACTATTATCGATAACGAGTAGCTTGTTTATAGCTTCGGCATTATTAGACTCCTCCTTATATATTCTCTAGATTTTCGGATAAGCGCTTTGGAGGGCGTTAGTGAGTTCTTACTCCTGTTAGTACGTATTTCTCGTCTTACTATTCCCCTCCCCTTAAAAATATCACCCTCCTTAATCTTATTACCCTCCTTTATACTTATAATATTTCTTTTAAAATCTTAGTTTTTTATTTGTTCCGCGTGTCGTAGCTAACTATAATTTTTATTAGCCTATTTACTTCCTATAAACTATAAGGCGTTTCGTATTAAATTAATTCCTAGAGTTTCGTAGACTAAGTAGCCCGCTCCTCTCCTTTTATTTCCTTAACGGATTTAAGGTTCTATAATACCTAATTAGTTATCTTATCTACTCTCGAATAGATTAATATCTATCTATAAACGGTTAGGAACCTTACTAAATACTTAGAGATATATTTACTCCTCTTTGACTAGCGTAGCGATATAGATACTATTATCGATCTTACTAACTTTAATATACTCGAGTTAAATAGCTTTAAATATAAAAATTTTTAAAGGTTAAGCGTACTATCGATACTATCGAAGGTAAGTTATATATATTTAGCGAAATAAGGCTGTTACTCTTTAGTTACTAAGCGATCTATTAGTATCGATATATTAAATAGGAGGTATAGTTATTAAATATAGATATATAGAGAATATATTTACGCTTATAATTTACGTAGTAGGTTAAACTAAGTCGTATTATTTAGTAGTAAATACGTCGCGAAAACGAACGCGGTTCTTATATAAACTATAACGTAGTACCTATACTAAACCGTATATTAAAGCCCTCTAAGAGAACTAAATCTATAACCTTATCTTTAATCTTTATATTTTTAATTTATTTATTTATTACTTTTAATTATCTTTATAAGATCCGTTCTATACTATTATTCTACGGCACCGTCGAGCGCTAATAATATTTTGCTTTTACTAATCGATAATAGTAGGGACTATCAGCTTTATTATTACACCCTATACCTTACTTATAATAGCGAACCTAGTTATCGCTATTACGTTAACCTCCTAGTATTACGATAGTCGAAGGAGTTACTTAGTAATAACGAAGCCTTATAATTCTTCTTCCCTACTCTAAGGGCTTTAATCGCTATTATCGAAATTTCCTAACTATATTAACCTTATATTCGTAGGAATATACTAGATTTAAGCGAAAGAAAATAACAGCCCAGACTAAAAGGTCTTAGAAATAGGTTATAATATATTAGTTAAGCTATAGGTTAAAGAGGCGGTATATCGTAATAATAAGATAGAAAGATAATTATAGTAAGATAAGAGAATAGAATCGAAAATAGTAAGGATATTACTATTAGATACGTATCCTATACCCTAAGATTAATTATATTCTCGCTAAACGGAATATTTAAGTATTAGTGAATTAAGTAAATCAACTATTATTAAGTAGATACGTATTATATACTCTAATAAATTTCGAGAGGATAAAAAGATCTAAATACGCGTAGTTATATTTTCTAACGTTATAGTAGCTTATAAGGTGCTTATAGAGATTATAAAAAACTAGAAGATAGATTTTTACGACGATACTACTAGACCTTATACCGACCTACTAAAAGACTTTAGCTTAGGTACTAATACTAAAGGAGCTTTAAAGAATAATAAGGTAAAAGACGCTCTAAGAATCTTTTAGAAAGATAGAGGCGTCTAGGAAGCTATCGCTAAGGGTTATAAGTTTACTTTAAACGATAATATATACTATTACTTTTAGAATCTTAACCGTATATTCGATTTAGATTAGATATTAATTAATTAAGATATTGTCGTGGGAATGTAGTGCATTCCTTATAAGGCAAGTTTACCGAATACACTACATATAGCTACTTTTAGAAGATGTCTTCTTAAGAAGAATAATCATCATCAAGAGAGCAACGAGAAGAGTGAACATCATCCGTCCTTCTAGCTATCCTATCTAGTTATTACATGATCTCAAATGGAGCACCATTAACTACCACCACAATGGTGCCTCCATCCAGAAAAAGACGTTACCACTGCCGGACATGTAATGAATAGGTGGGAGAAGCTAGAAAGGGCGGATATAGCAGTCAGATTACAGCCATCACAGCCGTCGCAGCTATCATAGCCATCTCACAGCCGTCGCAGCCATCTCACAGCTATCGCAGTTATCTCGCAGCTATCTCGCAGCTATCGCAGTTCGACAGCCATCGCAGTTCGACAGCCATCGCAGCCATCTCACAGCCATCACAGTCATCTCACAGCCATTACGGTTATCTCACAGCCATCGCAGTTTAATAGCCATCGCAGTTCGACAGCCATCGCAGTTCAACAGCCATCGCAGCCATCTCACAGCCATCACAGTCATCTCACAGCCATTGCAGCTATCATAGCCATCTCACAGCCGTCGCAGCTATCATAGCCATCTCACAGCCGTCGCAGCCATCTCGCAGCCATTACAGCTATCTCACAGCTATCGCAACCATCTCGCAACCATCGCAGTTCGACAGTCATCTCGCAGCCGTCGCAGCCATCTCACAGCCATCGCAGTCATCTCACAGCCATTACGGTTACCTCACAGCCATCACAGTTCGACAGCCATCGCAGCTATCATAGCCATCTCACAGCCGTCGTAGCTATCATAGCCATCTCACAGCCGTCGCAGCCATCTCACAGCCATCGCAGTTATCTCGCAGCTATCTCGCAGCCATCGTAGTTCGACAGCCATCGCAGTTCGACAGCCATCGCAGCCATCTCACAGCCATCGCAGTCATCTCACAGCCATTACGGTTATCTCACAGCCATCGCAGTTCGATAGCCATCGCAGTTCGACAGCTATCGTAACCATCTCGCAGCCATCACAGCTATCTCGTAGTCGTCGCAGTCATCTTAGCTCGACAACCATCACGATCAACTCAGCTCAACAGTTATAATCTAAAAAGAGAAAGGAAACAGTTTACAGAAGGACGACGCAGGACTACGAGCTTCCTGGTCGTATTACAGTTTACAGAAGGGCGACGGAGGAATACGAGCTTCCTGGTCGCATCGTTTCTATCGGACGGCGTAGAGAGTGGAAGTCTCTAGCCGTAAACTCTTTTAGTAAGACAATACGAGGGAGGAATAGAGTAAGAGAGTACGCGTATAGCTACGGTTTAGCTCCGTAGGGTTTTCAACCCCGGGTTGGAAATGTATCTCTTAATTGACGTGGACGTCAACTTATAGAGGAAGGAGGGATGTCGTGGGAATGCGGTGCATTCCTTATAAGGCAAGTTTACCGAGTGCACTACATATAGCTACTTTTGAAAGATGCCTTCTTAAGAGACGGATAATCATCATCAAGAGAGCAACGAGAAGAGTGAACATCATCCGTCCTTCTAGCTATCCTATCTAGTTATTATATAATCTCAAATGAAGCACCCTTAAATACCACTACAATATACTATATACTAGATTAAGAACTACTAGTATTATTAAGATATTCTTCGATCTCTAGGAAGTAATTTTTAGAATAATAAATATTGGTAGGTAAAGATCTAAGCGAAAGAAATAAATTTATTACTTTAAAGGTGTTTAATACTTACTCTTCCTAGCTATATTATTTAATTATAATTAATCTTTACTCGAAGATATAAATATAAATCAGATATATAAAGCGCTTATACTTTTTAAAAATCTTATTAATAGCGAATAGTTTAAGGACTAGCCGATTATCTTATTCCTAAATAAAGTCGATTTATTTCGGGAGAAGCTAAAGAAATCCCCGATTAAAGCTTACTTCTTTAATTACTATAGTCGAGAGGGTAATAAGAACGCTGTAATATAATTCTTTACTAATAAGTTTAGGGTAATTAATAAGAATATTAATCGAGAAATATATATATACTATACTACCGCTACGAATACGAACTTACTTAAAGCTACGATATAGTCGATTTAAGATATTCTAATTTAGAAGTAATTAAATAAGCTTATTTAGTAGGATAAGATATAAGATATCTAGCTTAATAGAGTAGGCTATAATGAAAATATATATACTAGTAAGCGTATATCGGCGGGTAGTAGAGTCTAGATATATTAGTATAGTTACTAAGGATATATACTTCGATATTCTAAAGGAGTAGTCTATTATAGTAGACGTAGAGAAGGTTAATAAGAGAATATCTTAATAGAGGAATAAACGTAGCTAAGTAGTTTACTTAAAGTAATTAATATATATCAGTACTTAAAGTCCCTATAATATATAAATAGTTAATACTTACTGTATAATCTAATAAGGAAGATATAGGACTTTACGCTCGGACGAGCTAAAGGAGATATATCCCTAGTAAGAAGGATAGAAGAACTATATTAAATTTAGTTAAGTATAGGACTAAACTAAGGATAAATCCGATCTACTAAGGGAATTTTATTACGCACTTAAGAAAAGTGGATAAAAGAAAAGGAAAAATAGGTTAAAGATTATCGAGGTAAGAGGGTATAAAGTAGTACTATCTTCTAGGGTGCTAGTAGCGAGGATCTTAATATCTCTTTATAACATCTAGAAATATGTATTAGTGTCCCTAGGCAGAAGCTTATAGTTCTAATTTAACTTAGAAGTATACTATACGCCATCTAAATCTTTATATTAATTTCTTATATTATAGCGGCATATTTATAGAGGAATACCTTAACGGTCGTGCGAGCCTTTATCGCTACTTAGTGTACGATTATACGTAAGGCGAGTATACGAAATAGCTAACTACGCCCAGCTTATACGTTTATAGCTCATCTTAATATTCTCGCGTAAGCTTATATACCGCGTCTATATACCTAAAGTTAGAGTAACTCTTAGAGAGTTATTCTTTACGTATAGAGTCGACCTTCGTATACTTATAGCGTATATTTCCCTACGGATTATATCTATTAATACTTTAGTCTTCATTCTAGTCTCTACGAGGTCCTTCTTCTATATAACAGCAGCGGTGTTATTATCGGCCGTCGCTATTCGTTTTTTAAACTTATTAACCTCTTTATTAATCTTTACGCGTATTATTCGCCCTTAAATACCTATTAATCTCTTTATTCACTAGTATCTTAGACGTAGTCCCCTAACTATAGATATATCGAGATATTGTGGTGGAAATCAAGGGTGCATATTTCACGATCACGTGAAGAAGAAGAAGGCTAGAGGATACGCAGGCCGTGAAGTCGCTATTGTGATTGTTCGTCTTGCTTGTCTTCCTTGCTGTTGTATCCCTAATGGACGACAGCGAGAGGCTACGGGTTCTGCTCGGCTAACCTTCCCCATATTAAATCACGTGCATTTCCGCGCCATATTATAATGCGTGGTCATTCCCACGACAATATACGTTCTGTAAAGCTATAGAATACGTTAATATCCTTTTGTAGTATACTATACTTAAACTGGTTATTAAATACGGTCACTATATATAATACCTTACTATTAAGGACGCTATAGTTAGCTTTACTATATATTAGATCTAGTACGCGATTTAAAGGAAATACGATCTCTAATTTAGCCTATAGGACGCTATTTTCCTAATAATATTGGTTATATATATTTAACGTACGCTTTAAACTACGCGTTTAAGCTATATTAAATCAACGATAACTACTAAATATATAATATCTACTAGCTCTCTACTCGAAGAGTATATAATAGCAGTTACAGTATTATAAATCTACTACGTTAGAGCGCGATATCTACGTTATTTATAACTAAAATAGTGCCGGTAATAACGATCACTAACGATTACTAATATTAAGCCCTTATATAGCTTATATTTTACTCGTAGGAGGAATACTATAGTGTACTACCGTCCTTAGAGATACTTATTCTCAACCTCTAAGAAGAACGAATCAGAGTTCCTCTATCTTTAGTTGGGCGAGATTTACAATGGGCGTTCGAGCGTATAAAGATAGTATCTTGTTATAATTAAGTTCCTTAATCTCGATGTCGACTTATTTTATAATATACTTAGATAAAGGATTCTTTCTTATTAGCTAAGAAGTCCGTATATCGTCCGTCTTAACCTTATTCTAGGTAATATATTTAGTAATACTATTCTCCTCTCTATCGACGATAGAACTGGACCGCACTTCTATATTAAATAAAGTAATCGGTAATTAACAAGGGCCTTATCGCGGTCCTCCTACGTACTATACTAATCTACTAAGGATAGCGAATTCGAGTTTAAGCTTAATAGAGTAGAAGGCGGTCTTAATAATAATCTAAAGTATATAGAGTAACGTATATTTAAGGACTAAGATACCTAGGTTTATAATAATAATAAGGATATTAATACCGATAAGTTAGTATATAAACCGCTTCGTATTAGCTTATATTAAGTAGCGAAGGATATAAACTGTCTTAATAATATAAATAAATAAGAGGATAACTTCCTATATAAAGAAGCTATATATCTACACCTTTTCTATAATATTATACCCTCGTATGAAGATTTCGATATTACTCTTACTATTAGAACCGATCGTAAGTACCGTCGTTAGGATATATAAGATACTTATATCGATAATAATTATCCATTTCGTCTATAGAAGGATTTTATATCCCCTTTATTCCGTAATAATAAAGTGGAGACGCGACTAAAGTATAATCGATTAACCGGTGATTATAAAATACTATCCGATAGTTAAAAGGAAAACTAGGACCTATATAGTAGGGCCTATTAGAATAAAGAAGAATTTAAAGATAAAGCCGAGAAAGTATAATATAATACCGACACTCGATACGATAAAACTCTAAAAATATAAGCCTTAGAATTTATTAAAGATAATAAAGATTAGAATTAGGAGTTCGACTATATTATATATAGTAAGGCTAGGGAAGAAAATAATAATAACTTTTAAGGCGAAACTATTTCTATTATAACTACTTATTAGACTTATCTTAGTTAATAAATCCGAACTTAAGGATATAGTTTTCTAGAAGTCGTAAACCTAATAAAGGTATAATATATCCGTTACTAAAAGATTATTATTAAAGCACTCTATAAAGAGGACTTATTAAAAAAAACCCCTTATTTAGGGTGGTTTTTTATAGTACTTATAGCTTAAGTTAAGACCTAGTATAAGTTAGAAGAATCACGGGTATAAAGCTCCTAACTTGAATTTTAAACTAATCTTAAGTATATTCTTAGATCTTACTATATTCCTAACTACAGGGGTTATCTCTTAAACTCTTTATAACAGGCGCCACTGTATAGCGGAGGCTAAAGCTATGGCCTTAAGTAAAATGTCATAACACGAACTTCGTAAACCCTAATTCTCTATCACTTAGAAACCCCCTCCGTCTTAGTCGAGTTTGGTCTTACAACACCAACCACCGTTCTGGTGGCGGTACAAACAGGGTCCACCGAAGCTTAGTAGCCCTTAGCGATCGAATTCGCCCTTCGATTGTCTTTACAAAGTCAAATCTCCTATAAGGACTTCAGTTCTGACTTGTCCCTTCCATTTGTATCACCCAAGACGCGGGACAACCTTGCACACTGTTCACTAAAAGAAGCGGCCCCTTCGTTTCGAACCTGTCAGGGGAGTACCGACTTTGTTTCTGACCGAGGGCTAAAACACGAGTCAGTAACCGCTTGACAGCTTTAGTGGTACCTGCGTCCGCCTTGACTCTGGCAAGGGCATTGGAGTAGTTGTCGTCATGGCGGACTGGCACTCTATGCAATCTGCTACAACCGTCACCGGTGGGTGGGATCACATTCAAGTTCTCCTCTCTGAGTGTTCTTGAAGCTGGTCCATGTGCATAAGAGCTTCCTCCGTCAGGAGTTCCTGGGCCTTCATTCGGGGTTGGAGTCATAACATCGTCGGCTGCGGCCTCACTTGCTGCTGAGGTTGGAATTGCAACTTGAGAAATTGGCAGTTCATCCAACTGTGTTGCGATGGCCATGGTACCGTGAGTGAATCTAGTCTTGTACGAGTGTCAAGGTCAGATAATCCAATGGTTCAATGGTTCGAAGTTGTGAGCAGGGTCCTCATATTATGCAGTACTGGGTTTTGTCTGAGGTAACACAGGTCAAAGGACGAGTACTAGTAGAAAGGGTAGTATTGTATATGGTCTAGCAACCGGCACTGGTTAACGTTGGAAGATCTGTTTGTAGCAAACGACAACGATGAAAGTAAAGGATGAACAAAGACTTAAAGGATTGGGGAAGCCACTCGCTTCAGAGCCGGATGAAAATCGACACCGCTATCATTGATATCAACATTGAAAAGCAAAGTGGAGTAAAACAGGAAAGATCATGGTCGACTTGCTTTGATGTTAGTTCTGAGGGACTTGTCATGGCATGGCGCGGTTTCGGGCCTCTAGTCCCCTGGAAACACATGTTCCACATAATACTGGTCAAGCCTATCAAATTAGGACCCACATTTAGATCTTAGCTAGAGCTTCGCAGTTCAACATGTCAGGATCATGAAAATTGCCATTGTGTCAGGACACTAGACCATTAGCAGCGCTATGAGACTATGGCAAGGAAACTCTCGTGCTCGTGGCTAATTATCTCAACAGCTTCGCCGCGCCCCTAAGCAAATTCGAGCTAGCTTCGAATTCTCGAGCTGATAGGATAGTACTTTTGCTGCCTGCGCCCCGTTACTTATCCACTAGAGTCCCTGATCTCTCGATTTTCCATGTATGGTCTCCAAGCCAGTTCCACATCGCGGCTATCGTGAAAGTGTTGGATCCGCTATAATGACAACATTGTATGAGCGGAAGGATTACAGCCATTGAAAAGAAGCAATAGGTGTTTTCTCATGGCTGGGAGTTGTTTGTTCTACTCGTCACCGCCTTCTAGGCTGAAATGCGTCCCAGTTTCCCCAGGCTTGATTTTCGCTTACTTCTTTGTGGGACGAGTTGATAATGTCTTAGGCTTACTCGAAATGGGTCACACGAGCCGGTTGACAAGCTTTTTCCTGTCAGACTTTCGCGATGGATGCAGATTTGACTGGACCACAGAGGAAGCACGCCTAGGCTCGTATGGGGCGTCTGCAGCGATCTTTGGTCTTGACGGATGTGCCAGGCTCCCGCCCACCAGACTGTCGCCATGGCTTGAAGCGAAATTGTCCTGTCACGATGCGGAAGACTCTTTCGAGTCTGATAAAGAGGCTTTACAGGTGACTTAACAGTCAACCGGAGTGAGCTAGAGTCACTCTAACAAACTGTCACAGCCGGTCGGCTTCAATAAACATAAGCAATCATATTCCCCTCTTAGCATGCTTTTCATGGTAATCCGGTCCATCTTTACAAGCTCTCACAAGGTCTAACCAACACGAATCTGATATTTCAGAGGACGAATTCGTCCTCGTTAATAAGGATATTCTACACAGGCCTAACGCACTGAACAATAATACTATTATCCTCGTTCTCGGTGTCTCTCGAACAACTGCTGGCTCTGATACCAGTGTCCTCGGTCGGAGTGAAACCTCTTGGGCAGGAACCCTGTCCCCGCTTCCAGCGCCACAGGCCCGGTCGGTAACTTGCACACTAGAGGACATATCGGCCGACCGTTGCAGATCTAAGTGCTTCATTTCAGCAGTGTCTCTACCTTCCTTCACAGTCTGTGTCGGGTCTCAGGCACAGAGTTAACACTTTCGGTGTTTTCGGGCGCGCTTTTGCGGCTTGGGGTTGTTCGCCTTTGCTGGAAGCGGAGACGGACTTGGCTGAGCGCAATGCAACCGGATGACACATCTCTTTGAAACCTTTTGAGGTTTCTTGGGCTTACAAACGAGCTTCAGCCTAACAGCCTTGAAACCATCATTGCCGCCTTGAGGGGACTGCTTGTTCCCAGTAACCAAGGAGGTAAGCAGGGTAGGTTGAAGTGCTGGGCCATCACGATCTGCTCGCCGACGTCGGCACGCCCTGGGATGGGCTTGACGAGGGAGCGGAGGTATCGTCGTCGCTGTGTGTAGGTCTCGTCGATGAACTTGTGCTCGTCCCACAGTAAGGTGTCGTGGAAGATGATCATGAGATGTTCGCAGATAGCCAGAGTGTTCACGTGGATCCCGTGATAGGCAAGAAGCGACGGGCTAGCGCGGTATCGACGTTATGCAACGCTGCAAAGAGGCAGAGACGGGCCAGGACAAAGGAAGAGGTATCTGACTGCGCACGCATGCAGAGGAATGTCGAATCCTGCCTGACTGAAATACCCGACAGTCAGACAGATGCTGAGAGCAGTGGACTCGAAGCAACACATGTCCGCCCTGCAGGGTCGGGGACATGGTGGTACACTTGTGTCGTCAGAATGCAGAATTCTCCGACCTATGGGCGATGGATTCGTCGACGTATTTGACCGTAGCCTATGGGACATACTCGTCTACTATTCGAGCGACTTAGCCACATTCATCGAGGCTTGGTGCACAACGGCGACCGAAGGATTGAGGGATGTAAGGATCAGCTTGCGAGCAACTTGTCGCACGGATAATGGTGAAAGAGATTGCTTTCTCGTATAAGTGAAAGTGGCATGATAGCTTGATGAAACCTTTCCATCATGTCTGGTACAGTACCAGGGTTGATGTGGGGTGTAGCTACGAACGACAGGAACCAGGTTGTTCTTCTACTGTTTCTTGTTCCTCTTTCTTGCGACTCTACTTTGCGCGCTTCTTTCCTTGAGTTCGCTGGAGATTTTTCTCGAGTTTGGATGCTCTGCGCTTGTATGGCTATTTAAGGCTATCCCGAACTTGATGCCTTCGCTGGATGGTATAGAGGCCCTTTACCCGATAACTAGTAGTCCTAATTATATTCTGAAAGACATGCCGTTAGGCACTGGTGTATTATTCGATGTTAGTTCTCTTGTAGCTAATTGGGGAAGATAGTTTAGGGTTCCTACCCGGTCTCCTAACGCTTACGAGTGTCAACAGCCTTAGAGAGGTGCTTCAGGATTATAGATAGTATAAGGAGGTAGAGGAGCTGTATTAATAAGCACTAGCTAGGGCGGAAGAAGATACTAAGTGAAGGTGATCCCGATACGCCGATAAGTATTAACTATCTCGGACGGGTGCTTTACGATTAATATAGTATATGGGAATCGGAGTAGTAGACTTCCGAGGGCGGAAATAATACACCGAAGGCGCTATAGTGGTTATTAAGTCAGGGATACTACGGACTACTTCTGTACTAGGCGACGATCCACGCTCGCTTCTTAATCGAAAGCTTAAGGGATAAGATCCTGAATATACTATTATTAATTTTCGTCACGTAATAGGCACAGGGCTAGTTCCGAGTTAGGCCCAATTTTAGAGTTTATAGATATGCGGACTATACTAAATCGTGGTTTTACGCTATACTAAATCGAGGTTATTATATCTACACTACGCTAAACTGTAGTATGGATGGTAACATATTTTAGTTACTTTAAGTAAAGACTGGTAACGCTACGTGCGCACTATCTATAAGCTGAAGGCGAATATTACGGCCTTAACTCGTAACTACCTAAACAGCTCTTAGAACGCTACTCAACGCGTATCGAACCCGATTCTACTGTCCTTTAGAGAAAATGGAAACCTCTTATAATAAGTAACCCTTAATTAAAGACCACCGGATATAATGAGCGTATCTTAACTAGCGTAATAAGACGTTATTCTCGTCGTATACTTTTACGATTATATAATTCGCGAGGCCGTCTTTAAAAAGACCGCTTAAAGGTCTTCGGCTTACTAAGTTCGCTTATAGTTAGTACGGTTCCTATATCTTTATTAAATATATCTATAACTAGTATATTCTTTTATATATTAAGTACGGGAGGAATAATAATTATTATTTTTAATAACTTTCGAAGAGAGGTCTCTTTAGTATAACCTAATATTAAGGCTAATTTAAAGTTCCTATATATATCCTCTTACTCTATACTATTAGCTTATTTATTTAAGTTTTCTAATATCGATATATATCTATCGTGGTCGTTATAGTTACTATTTACTAAATTAGGCTCTAAATAACTAGTCTCTTACTCGGCGAAATCCGTCTCCTTATAGGTATCTTAGGAGTATAGTAGCTCTTCTTTATCCTCTAAATCGTTCTTTTATCACTTTTTACTAAAAACGCGGTGGCTGACTTTAGTATTATTCTTTATATATTAATAAGCATCGATATAAATAAATAAGATGGCTTTAGGTATATTAATAATAATACTAATATTAGTACGATTAAAAGCTTTTTCTCTCTCTTTACTTTTAAAATAAATATCGTAAACATCTGTTAGGTAATTAAGAAACTCTACCCTATCTACCTTTATAAGATTTTCCTGGTATTATAGATAAGGGTATATCTGTAGTTTCTAACGAAGTATATAGTCTTAGAGATAGCGTTTCTATATTATAAGGTTAATATATTAGTAAAAATACCTATTACTTAGGTAGGCTAGATACGATATTAATCGTACTATATTATAACGAAATACTACTATAGAATATTTAAGGGGTGGGTTCTATATATATATTCTAATATACTTCTACTATAATCTCTAATTATTATACTACTAAAAGTATAAGAAGTAGAACTCGGTAAAGCTATTAGTATAACTAATTAATCGCTTACGATATCGGTATAAGTGCGACTACTACGAAGGTTTTTTATCTTTTATATACTCTATTCTACACGTACTATATACTAAGTAGGAAGAATTAAGGCCGTAGTAATAGGTCTTCGGTGTATTTATCCAGTATAAAGTAATTAAATCTTTTATTATAGCGCGGCCGATATCGTTACGAAGATTACCCTCGCGAAAGAGGTTACTAACTAGTCGATCTCGTTCGGGTATAAGTTTTCGGGTTTAACTAAAGTCTAATTTATACGTTAGGTCGTTCAGTTATAGTTTAGTAGTAATTTACTTTTAGAGTAGTAGGTCTCGCTGATACCGTTATTAATTATACTCCCTCTATTACTCCTTATAGTCGACGATATACAACTTAGAGCCGGTATTTATATCATTATTTACGGTCTCCCTAGTAGCGATACGTATCGCTTCTTTCAGCTTCGGCTAATAAAAAGGATTACGCTGTTAGCCGTAGCTTTATCGTAGGCTATAAAGCTTAGTATTATTTATTAAAAAATAGAAATACGACGCTTATTCATCGACGAGTAGTATTAATATTTAATAGGATTAATAGTATATATCGGTATTAATATAGGCGGTAAAGCGTATACGCTTATTATAAGAGTAGCTATAGTTATTTATTTATAGAAGGACTTCTCGTCGGGCCGCGTAGAGGTTTATATTATCTTAGAAACCGATACGATAATCTAAGTTAACTAGTATTATTAATATTAAAGAGATTAAAGGACGATTACGATTAAGTTATTTACTATATAAGCTATAAGAAAAGACGAGTTAATAGTATTTTTCGGGGTTCCACTCGATAATTATATATTTTTACTTTTAAGGTCGTAGAATAATATAGATATTATTTTATAAGTAATAGTTATATAAGGCGTTATTAGCGAGAGTCGTTACTATAAAGAACGTAATACTATTATAATAAAATAGAAGACCGACGAGCTTATATAGTATATATTAAGGTTACTCGCTTACCTAATACTATAAACCTTTTATATTAATACACTGAAAGTCGATAATAAGTTATAGTTAATTAGCTATATCTAACTAAACTATAACTAAATAAATATTAGCGTATCTCTAGTTTTACTTATATTCAATACGATAAGTAGATATATTATAGTATAATAATAGGAGAAGGTATAGCCCCACTTAATACTATTTATAGTCGAAGTTATACTAATTATTCTACTATAACTATATAATATATTTCAGAAAATTGTTTTAAGTTAGGTTACGTTTAGAACGTCTTATATAAGCTAAGTTAAATATCTCCTTTTCGCCACGATAAATCAGATTTTCGATAGTCTTTTAAAGAGTTTTAGGAAAAGTCGTAGAGTACTAACGACCTAAAGCTTCTATAAATTCTTTCTAAAGTATATATATAGAGGTGTCTATTATTAAATCGCTAGGATTAATACGACTAATACGACCTTTATAGAAAAAGTTAAGGAAGTCCTTAGCTGTCTTTACGTTTGTAGGATCTTTTAAGTCTTTATAATTTAATAAGAATAGACGCTATTTACGAAGTATAACGAGGTAGGCGCGCTTAATCTTTAGTGCGAGCGGCTCCAGTATAATATCTATAGTGGTAGCCTTAATGGCCTTTTTATAACCGCGTTCTCGTCGTATTTAATCTCGCTTTAGCTCCTGAGCGGTCTTCTTGTAGGGTGTAGGTATCTTGGTGCTGTTGGACGGCACGGAGCTTGCTTTAAGGCTGACGCCGATTGTGCTTTCCATGCTGGGATGATTGTTTATTTTGACCGTTGTGGGTTACCACAGGTAGTTATTTTAGCAGTGTAGAGGGATAAGAGAAGAGAGAAGCGAGAAGGAATGGATGAGTAGGACGGGGAAAGGGCTTTATGTACACGCACAATCATGAAACAGCATTCCACAAATAACGGTGGGATCTAATGATTGGTATACAAACCTACTACATGGTCAACTCGTGGCTGGTGCGTGGGTCAAGAGTGGGTTGAGGTCAAGCGAGGTGAGCAGAAGGAGACAGAAAAGGGTGAGCAGACAGAGAAGCGAGGGTGAGCTATGGGTGAGCAGAGCAGCATGAGCTACAGCCTCTTCAAGCTGCTCACCCGTAAGAATCTGAGTGATACTACTCGATTATTACGTCCTTCCGTAATATAGCAGTAGCTAGGGGTGGGACCTAGGAGGAAATTGACCTACTACTGGACTAGGAACCCACTGTATTTACTGTAATACAAGGTAAGAAAAGGAAAAGGACGTAGCAATAGCGTAGGCAATACAGAGATATAATTTACAGGTAAATGTGGTAGTAATGCGATCAATTCGTTGCGTGCATTGTGGTGCGGTGCATTTCCGAAATAGTGGTGTTTCCGAAATGGTGGTGCATCGCGCTAGTAGTATCGTGAATAGCCTGACACTGTCTTAGCATCCTGTCACCACACTTCATCTACATTTCCACTATTACAAGCTCTTGCCGCCATTTGACCCTTCTTTTTAACGTTTTTCCCTAGCAGATGTATGTGTATATTTTTGGACATGTGACAACGATCGACGACTTGTAGCACCTACATAGTGCGCTCTGTTTGTCTAACTTGCGACGACAGGACGGAATATCACTAAGTCCACACTGTTTACTTGAATACTAGCGTCTTTACATGGCGACACTTCGGCTCTGCTGATAAGCGATAAGAGAAATATTTCTTGTTCATCGTCCGCACTGGTTTGTCCAACTAACCTTGTTCAAGCCAACGTGCGCATGATGCCGCCTCTTCATAAACGTTATCGACCTCATGGTGCTTCGCAGAAGAATGTTCCCAAGCGGAGAGCTCAGAAGAATGAGCAAGCGACTGGCTTCACATCCTCAAGAACTCGAGACATAGAGTAGGTATTACTGGCTCGTGAGGAGGAACAGTAGCTTACATTCGTAGAGAAGGTGATAGAACCATCGACGAAGCCGACGAAAGCTTGGAAGAGCACGAACAAGTCTCTCCGTCAGATGAGGAAAGTGCATCCTCAGGAGACGAGAAAGTGACAGCGGCGCAATCCTACTCAACCCTGCTACGCTCTCTCAACCAGAAGACGGCGACGGAGGAGCGACCTGCGAAGCGGCGCAAGCTGAAGAGTGAAACCAGTACCAAACAAGAGGATCGGAATGGCAATCATGGTCGAAATTTGAAAAGCACGTCTCAAGAGCAGAATGACACTGAAGCTGCAGACGTTGTTGATTTTGAGGAGGGTGGTGAACAGCAAGAAGAACAACCAGATTCAGATGATGAAGAATTTATGCTCAGGGATCCTTTCGAGCAGCACTATGCGGGGATCGAAGAAGCCGACCTTGCGGCAGCGATAGAGAGACAAGTCCAAGCGCCAACGACAGAGAAAAATACGGTGGGAAGGGACATTCGGAAGCTAGTCACCTCCTACACTTCAGCCGGGATCTCAGCAACCAGCAAGAAAGGGATCAAAGACCTCAAGCTCAAGAAAAGGCTTGCTGTCACCGGGAGTGCTGTCGTGAAGAATATTGCGCCAGAAGAGGCAGACGTAGCGCACGAAATATTCGCCTACCGGGACATCTTATGTGGATTTCGAACGCATGGTAACGCCGCAAGTCTTCGTAATATAGCTTCCCTTCACGCTCTCAATCACATCTTCAAGACGCGTGATAGAGTGCTGAAGAACAACGCAAAGCTCAGTCAAGACACAGCCGGCGAGGCGGATTATCGAGACCAAGGCTTCACACGCCCAAAGGTGCTGATCTTGCTTCCCACAAAGCAGTCCTGTGTCCGTTATATTGAAAGCATTGTTAGGCTAAGCGAGCCAGATCAACAAGAAAACAAAGGCAGATTTCTTGACACTTACTCACAACCAGAAGATGACACATTTGAGAACAAGTCCGAAGACTTCAGGGAGCTGTTTACTGGTAACCACGAAGAGGACTTTCGTATGGGCTTGAAGTTCACAAGAAAGACCATCAAGTTCTTCTCTGGCTTTTATAATTCAGACATCATTTTCGCATCCCCACTCGGCTTGATGCGTACAGTCACAACCGGCGGCGGCAACGCTAATGAGTCTGACAGCAAGAAGAAACACGATACAGATTTTCTGTCATCCGTTGAAGTGGTCATTGTGGATCATGCCACAGCACTCGAACAACAAAATTGGTCTCATATGGATTATGTCCTCTCACAACTCAATCTCCTTCCTCAAGAGTCTCATGGTTGCGACTTTGCCCGTGTACGCCACTCCTATTTGAATGACCAGTCTAAATACCTGCGGCAAACCATCATCTTCGCTGCTTACCTTACACCTTCGATCCAATCGCTCGCTTCAGCACATATGCACAACATTGCCGGACGTGTAAAGTACACACCGACTTACACTGGCACCATGCTTGAGCTGTCACCTTCTATCCCGCTCGCCATAACACAAACTTTCTTACGTTTCGATTCTCTATCCCCCCAAGCCGACAGCGACACCCGCTTTAAGTTCTTCACGTCCACTATTCTACCGCAACTTCTTCGCTCCTCAAACAAGTCGAACAACCAGGGCACACTTCTTTTTGTCCCTGCATATCTCGACTTCGTTCGCCTTCGGAACCACTTCTCAACTGCTGCAGAAACGACGTCTCTCTCGTTCGGCACAATCTCGGAGTATTCCTCCCGCGGTGACGTTGCTAGGGCACGTTCACACTTCCTATCCGGACGACATTCAGTGCTGTTGTACACTGAACGAGCGCACCATTATTTCAGGTACAAATTGAGGGGCGTGAGGCGATTGATCTTTTATGGTTTGCCGGATAATCCATTGTTCTGGACAGAGTTGGTTGAGATGTTAGGAAATAACGCGGCAAATGACCTTGGTTGGGCACAGAATCAACGGAGCAAACAGGGTAAAGGACTAGTGAGGGCCCTTTTCTCGAAATGGGACGTGATGAAGCTTGAAAGAATTGTTGGAACAGAACGAGTTGGACGACTGGTCAGCGATAGCCAAGGGGACGTGTTTGGATTCGTGTGAACTAGGCGACTGCGTTGAACTTTGCTGGTACCAATCCTCCGTGGGGCGGTGGTGCACGATTCAGCTCGCAACTGAGTTATACACGAACAGTCGAGCAATGACGGCAGCGATAATACAATAACCAAATCTTTAGGTGCAAAATCTTGTAGCATACCTCACTCTGCTGGATGCACAGACGAAACATCATGAATGTCAGAAAGACGGGTTTTAACTCTAAAAGTGTATTTGGCGATCTGTGAGAAGCAGGTTGAGGCATTTGATCTCTGAAGAGGCAAACGACAACACAAGCATTGGGCCACCAAAACCGCAACAAGGAATTCCGACTGGTGATGAATCAGTCTATTTCACCCTCCCATCCGCTTTGATTCAATGCCCACTTCACACCCTCCCTCACATTATCAACGATGACCTTCGGCTCTATTGCCGGCTTCTCACCTTCTCGCGCTCGAAAAACTCCCGTCTTCGTCAGCACGCTCATCCACTCAGCACCAACGCGACTTTTGTAGTTATTTGCGCCCATGATATCGCTTTCCGGATTGTCTCCGATCATGTACACCCTCTTCAGCGGTGTGCTCTCTAGCACATCCTTTCCCCAGCCCTGCTCTCGATGCCTGA
Source organism: Neophaeococcomyces mojaviensis (assembly GCA_030247915.1). Classification (NCBI taxonomy): domain Eukaryota; kingdom Fungi; phylum Ascomycota; class Eurotiomycetes; order Chaetothyriales; genus Neophaeococcomyces; species Neophaeococcomyces mojaviensis. The sequence continues at coordinate 65,855 of JAPDRQ010000044.1, forward strand.
CCAGCACCTTCTCAGCATACTCGTACGTCGACTGATGTGGTTTCCCCATAAGGGTCTTCTTCATGTCAATCTCCTTCCCGCAGGCAGATTTCGTAACAGCTTTCCAGACACCGTCAAGTGCCTCTCTGAACCCTCCTTGGCCGAGCCGTGAAAGCGGATATGCACTCGCCCACAACAAGTCGGGGTTAGAATAGTACAGCGGCGGCTGTCCGTCGCTTTGGTATCCGCAGTTCTCAAGCTCTTTGTTCCCGTTCTTGCTGCTATATGTGCCGACAATGCCTTCTCGTGAGAGCATGATATCGAGGAGCAGTTGAATGTCTAGGGCCCAGTCTCGGGGATCGTTGAAAACAAATATGGCATCGATCTTGAGGCTGTTTTCGGGATCTTCGGGATTGATAGGTCTAGGCAGAGGACGTGCAAATTGCGAGTAATAATCCGTGAAGTTGGAGGAGAACGGCCATACATCCGGGTACGCCGCAAATATATCGCCTGGTGTGACCACGTTGGTAAAGCCGTACATCTCAGCCACCTGGCGGCATTTGTCGTGGTCGCCGCCAACAACCAAGACCGTGCTATGCTTGTAAGAGGGGACGCCATGTGTCGTCGCAAATTCTGAGATCGGGGTATGAGACTGTATTATTTGGGAGACATCGATCTTACTGTTATCGGGTAGAGATAGTTTATGGTTGATGTCATTTACACGCTTTGACTCGGTCTTGCCGCCGCCGTTAGTCAGGAGTATAAACGGTATTTTGTGTTTCTGGAGGTATGTGAGGGACTCTGAGGCACCTGGTATGGGGTTGGAGGAACGAAGGAGGACGCCATCGATGCTGTAAGGATGGGCGTCAGTGATTTGACTTTATCCATGAGGCGTGAGGACGCACTCAAATGCGAAGGCGAAGGAGGGTATCCTCTGGTTCGTAGGCTGTGAAGATAGATATCTCGAACCGATACACGGTGTTGGAGAGCACCGCGACGAACTACCCTCAAAAAGCCTCCGGAACTGCCTCGGAGCAGCAGTTTGTAAATATTTGGCCATGAAACCTCCAGCAAGCTCGTTCTCAGCTTGAGAAGCTTATTTCCGCCTTCCTTAGGGTTGGTGTGTCGGACAAAGACAGGATTCTGTTCAATCTATTCGATATCGCAGTCTGGGATACGCATTGAAATCGGACGTAGTTGATATGGTAGATACCTGAGGCATCCAAGTGTGTCGGGATGCTTCTGTTATCTTCCCAAAACATCCTTGCCCGAAACTTTGAAGTCACGTCTCTTCTTTGCTCATTGCTTGTAAGACACTTAGCCGTTCAAGAAGATTGAGATTTAAAAACCCCTGAAAGGTTAAGACTACACAAGTGATCGCTTTTGTCCATTAATCTATCTACGATAGGTTTTCTACATTCATGAAACGCCACCATCCCGGGACCAGCACAGCGCTCACTGAAACTCCCAGATACAGTATTATCTGCTGATACGATGCAGTTAAAGTCAAGAGAGAAGACGCACTTGATGCGCTGTTGGTAGGTGTCCCGGTACGAACAGATGAGCTTGCCTCCGTGGTGGTTGAAACGGTTGAAGTCCTTGAGCTCGAACTCGAGGTAGCTGTTGCTGACGTCGAAGTCGAGGTTGGCTTGTTTGGATCATCCGCGTCACCTTGTCGATAAAGTTGCAAGGAATAACCACTAGTCGAGAACGTGGTTGGCAGTCCAGCATGCATGACTTCTGTACCAAACTCGAGCTGGCCGAGGTACAGAGCACCTGAAAGCAACCCCTTGTTCCATATATACTTGAGCAGTGGTGAGTAGTCGCCATTTGTGCTCGTCAAATTCTGGTGTGCCAGCCAGGAGAACACATGTTGGCCTTGAGCATTCCAACCATGGTAGAGACTGAAATTCGTGCCGGCAATCTCTACCGTGTCGATGTCTGGGGTTGACTCTGCATGACCTAAAGGTAGAATAGCAGGAACATACCATAACCAGATCATGATTTCGATCGGAGGGCCAATTCCAGTTGAGTTGGTAATGTTATCGCTAAGGAACATGTCGATGGCTACATTCGCTTTGAGCGCGATGTTGTCGAATGCGACAGCCTGATCTTGAGGGCTTGCGTTTTCGGTCCCTTGCACAAGCATCGACCAATTCCCTGAAAAATCCAGTGTTGATACGTTCCACAACTGGACTGGTATTCGTGACGGGTCGACTTTGGCATACGGGAAAGCTTTGACGGTGCTGGCATCCCCGGTCCATTTAAAGTTGACAGAAAACGATTTGCCCTGGTCAAGGATGTTCATGCATGAGAAACCCGAGCCGTCATCTCCCCATTTGTTGTTGTTAACTGTCTACATCAGCTAAATTCGAATTTTTTTTCCCTCGCCGCAGTATCGATACTCACATGAATATGGCAGTGTAGTCGAATTGTACCAGTCGCTAACACCACATAATGTCATATTATTTAAATCATCATTTTGTGCTAGCACTATCCCGAAGTGCCATGTTGCCAACAAGGCAATTAAGCCGGTCAGCAATTGACACATGTGGATTGGCAAAGGAACTGGTCAGTCGGCATCAAAACAAGAAAGAAGGAGCTGGATCTGTTTATATCGAACCGTCAATCTAAATGCTGCCGCCGCCACTGGTGTTAGTAACACGTGCGCGTGTAAAATTGCGACAAAAGGGGTGGAACGATGACACATTGGCACCTGGATCCACCTGTAATTGTCTCAGGCAAAATCCACCATGATCACGAATTTTTTAGCTAAAGGCTTCAAAATAGTGTGGCAGTGCAAGTACTGAGGAAGCAAGTGTACCCCGAGATCAAATCCCAAAGCATGTGAAAATCATTGAGAACAGTCTCCGTTGCAGAGTTTTGGTATTCGATTGACCACGCGTTCGGCAGGATCTTAGGCTTATCTTGGGCATGGAACTCAACCGAGATTGCGGGGTGCAGAAAACCTCCGGCCGCTCACCCAGACCTTGCAAGTTCCGACCGCAACCAATCAATAAGGCACTACCCGGCATTTGCAGTAGCTACGTCAATGCTTATTTCTCGTGTGGTTGCGAGCAAGAATAACGGATTTTGAGTTCCAATTCGCAATTCTTTTCGCATAGCAGCGCCTATACAGTGAGAGCGTTTCTGTTCATAACACGAAAACGCTGACCTCTAAGTGCTTGGCATGTCAGAAGACATGAACCTCGATATCCTGAGGTGCACCTCCCCTAAGGGCTCGAAAGATTACGTCAGTCTCACAAGCAGATACGTTTGCGCTATCTCTAGAAACAACTTAAAAGCAAGTGTCATATGTCAGGACCTTTACGACAATTCAGACGCCACCACTATACTGCTCTAAATAAGACTGCATTGTGGTCCTTCACAAGGCGTAAAGAGTCATAGCACTCCCGATGCCTGGCTTACTAGGTTAAAAAGAGCTTTATGTCATGCTGACCATTCGATCACCTCTATGGAATTCGGACCCGAAAGAAGCCTCAGCTCTTGACAAGAGTCTGTTATTGACTTAAAAGAGCCTCCTGCTGTAATCGCATTCTTACGTTACTAGAACCTCCTAGACAACGGTTGCGCATAGTGGCTGATCATCTTTCCGTTCAGATTCTTGGCCCAGCGCGCTGGTTTGAACGTTGTACTATGAGCTGGAGGCACTGCACTGACATTATTATTCTATACTCTCACATTATGATGAGCAGCGAAATTTGTTGTAATACATTCAATCCTTGGAAAGTACTGGGCCATACTATTCAAGGAAACTCACCCACAGCCCTGAGGATAAGGATGACAAACAGGTCAATTTTACCAAAATCTTGCACTCGACAACAAATGACAGGATTTTAACTATTAGAGCTGCGGTCTTTTATGGTCTGCTAGTATCCCACAAGCCGAAGTTAGCAATGTTGAGCGAAGTGTGAGAGGGATTGTCGAAAGCATTAGTATTAGGATCACAAGAAAGCTACTAATGCTTCAGTGAACCTTTCGTAGTGAGGAGGTTGTGTCAATACATCGATTACACAACCCAAATTGGCTTCGCTCCCTACCTTCTCAAATCCTAAAGCATTAATTCGGAAGATACCTGTCAATTCTATGTAATATCAACAGCAGCATTCAAGTATTGCTAATGTTGCAGAATGTGTTAATACGAGTGAAGCAGACGGTTTAGTACTTAATATGTCGTCACTCATGACTTTCAGCGAATAGTGAGTTATGATTGGAAGCATAAATTATCTTACAGTTCCCTCTTGACAATCAGGAACAGGAATATCCTTCATGGTGAGTCTTTGTTCGATAGTCCTAGCTCACATCTAAATTGCTTCAGGTGTAGGCCAACAGGCATTTCATATTCGTAGGTCTTGCTACGCATGCGAGGCTGGATTTTCTTTACTGCGTTTTCTTGTCGGAACACTTCGCAACCTGAACCACTTTCGTATTGTACAACTTCGGCATGGAAATTTCGTGGTCCAACCCGTGCCAAACCATCCACAACTAAGAGTAACTACTCCATGATAACCACATTGGCCTCTCACTTTCTGCTGTATTTGGAACTGAGTACAACGACTCTTCGAACCTCACGAACAGGTTAGTCCATAAAATATCCGATTTTGTGTTGCTACACAGGACAAAAAAGTCTTTGGATTGTTACAGCGAGGCCCTTGAATTTTGGTTACTTGACCCACCGTTTAAGCTAGTATTTGCCACCAATACTCACAAGAAGGCTCCACCAGTAACTTTGCAGCTCCAGGCAAATCAATAGAACATATGCTCGCCAGAGTAACATACCACATTATCTGCTTACCATCTACTGCATGCAATATCGGGCAAACCAAGCGATTATGGAGGTTGTTTTACGCCCTTACTAGCAGTGTTTGGTGACCTTGAACGAAATCTGTAATGCCTTAGGCATTAATACTGTTTATCGATAAGGGTGTTGATACCAGTACTGCCACAGTATTACCGCTAATGCAAGTAACCAAAATTCAGGCCCCTCACTGTAAGCTCACCAAGTCTGAGTGGAGACAAGTGTGGGGCAGAGGTGACCAGAGGCCAATTCAACCCAGCCTCTAAAATGTGGAATTGATGGCACGCATGATGGTTGATTGATCCAGAGCGGATCGCTGATTACTGGGCGGCATACTGGGTGGCATATCAGACAGTAAAAGCGCAAAACAATTGAGCTAGGGCTGCTTTCAATGAGACCCTTGCAGACCAAGATCGAGTCCCCGCTATCAGGGTCTGTCAACGCTAGTCGGGATATGCCGGTCAGATCTCGGCTTCTACCGCTGGCCTTAAAACTACAAAACTTTCTCACCATCCAACAGTTCTTCTTTCCTCTTTGAACTCTAACACGGCCCGGTTTAGCGCTCTTCCAGACTGAACAGGGCACCCTTGAGATGGCACCATTTGTACGAAGCGATTGCGTCGCTTAGGCCCTACGTATTAACCCTGGACCATACTCTCTAAGGTTTTGGTGATGGCTGTAAGCAGGGACATTGCCGGTGCGCTTGAATCTTGTTCACGTGAGACTGAGAGAACACCACTCCTTGCGGACTATGAACACGATCAGAATTTGCAGCGGGCTCAAATCTCATCGACGTTTCGCCATGAGGAAACTGAAGCCGCACAAGTTGGGCTGGACCAGAAGTCACATCTACTCCCTAACAATCCAACATGGCGGGCAGAATCCTGGCTCTTGCTGTCTTACGCGGCACCATTGATCGGCACGTATCTACTTCAGTATTTCTACAGTGTCGTTACTATTTTTGTCGCTGGCCATATCAACAGCGAGGCATTGGCTGCTGCTAGTATTGGTGTCTTCACAATGAACATCATCGGCTTTAGTGTCTTCGAGGGTATGGCGACGGCGCTTGATACGCTCTGCGCACAAGCCTACGGCTCTGGCAATATAAAGGGTGTTGGCATACACGTTCAGCGTATGTTGCTTTGCATGGGCATAGTTGCTGTGCCGATTGCAGCTTTTTGGATATGCTCGCCTTGGATTTTATCGCTTTTCGTCAAACAGACCTACCTTGCGGTCAGGGCAGGACAGTTTCTGCACGTCAGCTTGATAGGCGTTCCAGGTTACGCCAGCTTTGAGGCACTGAAGCGATTCTCACAAGCACAAGGGGACTTTACATCCTCTTTGGTCGTTCTAATCATCTGCGCACCAGTCAATGTGTTTTTGAACTGGCTCTTCGTCTTCAAATTCGGTTGGGGCCTCGAAGGCACTGCGCTCGCCAGTGCTCTTACTAACGATCTCAGACCGATTTTGATGCTCGCATATCTGCTCATCTTCAACCGCTGGACATTGCAATGCTGGGGTGGTTTCGACAAAGCTGCACTCCAAAAATGGGGTCCCATGATCTCTTTGTCTACCGCGGGCGCAATACTTAATCTCAGTGAATGGTTTGCATTTGAGGTCCTAACATTCAGCAGTTCATACATCAGTACAACCCATATCGCCGCTCAAACAATTCTCTCAACAGTCTCTATCCTCGTCTGGCACATCCCTTTCTCCGTCAGTGTTGCTGTGAGCACACGCATTGGCCACCTCGTTGGATCAGGAGCTTTGAAGAACGTCAGACGTGTCATACCTTTCTATGCTGCCGTCTTCATAGTTGTCGGCATCTTTGATGGCACGGTTGTCTTCGCGCTCCGCAAGCAAATAGCAAAGCTGTTCTCAGAAGATCCTGCTGTTCAGGAGATTGCGACACGAACAATACCATTGGTTGCTATCTTTCAACTCATAGATGCAATTTTAGCGGGCACCTCGGGGGTGCTTCGTGGTTTTGGTCGGCAGTCGTTCGCCGCTTGGGCAAGCTTCCTGGTGAACTATTTTGCTGCTGTGCCACTAGCATTGTGGCTCGAACTGGGAAGTCCAGGACTAGGACTGGTCGGATGCTGGACGGCTTTGCAGGGTGGCATGATCATAGTTTCGACGCTTGAGGTAGGTGCTATCAAGTTCATGAGTTGGAAGAAGTGTGTTGAGGATGCGCAATCTAGAGATTGATTTTTGGGTTTCGGATTGGCTGCATTACATTCCTTAATAGATGAACTACTCCAAATGCTCCTAAGGAGAAGACAGGTCGTTGAATTGACCTGCAACTACTGCTCAGGTCAGACTGCGGGACTATAGGATAGGTCTGATCCTTCAAGACCAAGCTATCATAGCACTCCTCTCCATATGGACGGAGCGGACCTATTCTCGACAAAGTCTGCCATTTCTCTTTGTCCTCGGGCAAAACCATACAAACCTATCCAGGACACAACCAAGCCTTCAATCATTCAACAAAGGCTCAACCAGAAATAGCAAGATTGAATACCACTTCAACATATGCTCCACCTGGCAACCACTTATCTTCTATCATCATACCTTCGCAAACAAACAATCTTGAAGTTTCAGCCTGTTGCAAACACATATTCAACAAGAACACTAGTTTCAAGCATATCATAGATGGAGACTACAACCCAGATCAGGCGCTCCCTTGTCTTAGTTTCTTCATTCTTTCACTATGCGTTAGCTATCATCTTTCCACCACTGGCGACCTTGACAATCTCGGCAAAGCCATCAATCCATCTACTACTTTCCATGACCCTCTTGTTCCTCCTCCCTCATGGTTATACCTTTGCTCGGATTCATGCCTTCATACTCATCTATCGGCACTATGGCAATCCATTCTTCATTTACGGTACATCCTACAACATTCTGCCTGAGGTCACGGCTGCTAATGAAACCGCTCGTCACAAGGCATATTTGGCGCAAAAATGTGCCGCCGAGATCCTAAGTAATGACCAGAAAGCTCACCTCGAGAGGCTAGTGGCTCTCATGAAGCAGCGCAAGCAAGCGGCTCGCCATTCTAACCCAGACAGTCCTGAAACTTGGGGTCCTTGCGAATCTAGCAAGTTGAGCGGTAACCATGGGCGAAATGGATTGTCTTCTGTACCATTCGCGAACTCGATTCTAGGGCGGAGCAAGGAGAGCTTAGACGCCCGGAGTACGTTCCATTACCTGAGCCATCAAGTTGAAGTAGCTCAGCATGTGATACGTACGGAGCGACTTGAAAGTAATAGTAGCAATGTATCGAGTTGGTACACCAGAAGAGACGAGGCAAACGATGCGCTGCAGAGAATATATGCACTGTGCTCACAAGGCCGGGTACCATGGGATACCTTCACTACATTGTATAGGCAGTTGCAGGAGCAAAATCCTATAGCGGGAACCGTGCCTGGACAACAGCAGGTCTTCGGCCGCGAATGGGCAGCGTCAGACGGACAAATACCAACGCAACGGCAAGCCAGTCAGTCTCTCGGGCTGGTCGACCCACTAAACGGACAGCACGTTCATCCTCAATTTCAACCTAGTGGCTCTGCATTAGCTCATCATAAACAGCAAGAGTTACAGTTTCAACAACAGATACTACAACAACAAAGACAACTGCTCCAGGACTACCAACAACAAGAATCTCTCCTTACGAAAGCCCAAAACTCGGTCCACCCCTCTCGTCAGAACAACCTCCAGCTCACTACCGAGCAACTTCAGATTGAACAAGACCGTCGTGCATTTCAGTCGAGGCTACAGCAGATGGAATTGGAAGCCAAAATCTTGCGCAATAGAGCGCAAGGTCGACGGACAGCAGCAGACATGAACGATATAGAGAGTAAGGCGCTATTGCCGACTATGGCAGTACGGCTAGGGGAGAACTTGTGGTTCGCGTGGGCGGCGTGGCAGAAGTATTGGGGTTGGATTTTGCAGCTGCTACAGAACCAGTTGGTCGGAGTAGGTCCAAAAACCGAGCAGTATGTACCTACCATACCAGATTATTGGTCCATCAGCCAATGGTTAGGTATCGACTGAAATGCTGGTGGGTACGGCAGAAGCAGCAGCAACAGCAACAACAAAAGGCTTTCCAGCAACAGCACCGGCGATCACAGCAACCAAGTCCTTGGAGGTCGAACAACACACTATCAACTACCGAAAATAACATCAACAAAACCCAAAAAGGAACATCCGACAACCCAATAACACTCAGCAACAGCCCCAGCCCACAGCTCCAATACACTTGGGCCGACCCAGTCTACCGACCCGTGCCATATCCTGAGTTCTCGGGTCAGCGGAATGAACCGCTGCTGGCCGATCGGCAAATTCCACCGCAAACTCAAACAATCCGAAAAGACGGTCTCGGAATTCAGAGCGTCAGCCTGGAGGGTCTGTCACCTCACATGCAGAACCTCATACGACACGATAACCGGGAAAGGGTCGGGCTATTGCTTGAGGCTGGACAATCTGGCAGTCGTCGTTCATCGGCATCGACGATCGTGTCTTCGGAGCTGGAAGATTATGTTGATGACGAAGAATAAGCACTTGCAGACTAGTCGGTTAGGTGTTAGCGCAATGTGGCAGTGGCCGTCGCAGTCAAGTAGCTTTGAGACGAGGGTGGTTAGTGCAATCTGATGGTATAGAGTGAAAGATACAGCAATAAAGATGTTATAGCAGTTTGCATTAACAACCTCGGTATTTCCACAATTAGTACTATTTTGTATAGCCCAAAGTTGAGATCAAAGGCCAAAGACCACCTTTGGAGGCACAAAAGCCACATCCTAGGGTCCTTTCGGGCTAGGGCCCTTAGGAGCAACAAGTTCATCCAATGGCAGATACGTTTTCTGGTCGTGGTTCAAGCGATAGCTGCGCTATTCTCTGTTGTAAGCTCAAGCACTATTTGAGCTCTGATGGTTCTGCAGGGAGCGTCGTCGAAACTTTGCGAAACCATTCACTGTATCGCTATTGACCACAGGTGAGCTGTGGTGTTCGACCAAACACAAAATTTGTGCACGATCTCTGAAAGCATCCGCTGCGCAATGGATTCTTTGTAACCAAATAATGTTAGACATAGCTGAGGAAAACTGCCTCCTGTAGTCTTGCTTTGTGTGTTATTGTTCCTATCCGGAAATAGCAGGTTCGGTTCATTGTGCTGAATCGAGACAAACAACACCTGACGTTGGGTTATCAAGTAGGAATCTCGAGCTAAAGTAATGGATGCCATAGCTCATCAATGTTGTGGTTCAGAAACACCCATTTAAACCAGGGGAAACATGGAATAGATTAGCACAGCAACCAGTTGACTGAGCAATGACAAGGACATTCATACACCAAGCAGTAGTGGCACACTCACTTCTCTATTTACTGTATACTGTCGAATTCTTAACTGCATGTCTAGTTGCAGCGGACGTGTTACCGGAGGCTCTGGCGAAGGTTGGTCTCACAGTATATTGTGTGAGTCTTGTGTTCAAGCTCGCAGAGGAGTTCAGGGATCCTTTAAGCAGGTTGCTACTAGGTGTAGCATGATCATGGGTTTGTTTTGGAAGCCGGCTGGGTTAGCATTGAAGCTTCATATAACATGTACTAGTATAGTCAGGGATGATTATCTGACAGGAGGTCGATTATCCCACCTTGTAGCTGTGCCTGTTACTCCTGAAGTGCGACAGACTGGGCGAGGGTACCATGTCAAGTCTGCTCCAGAATTCAGATAAGCCATATTCTGTGTTTGTCACTGGCTTCATTCATTGTTGTGGGCTAGTGAGCGCAACACAGAAATTCTCTGCATTGGTTCCTTCTAAACACAAGGGCCAGCAGTTACCAGACTCTACCTAAAATTGGGAAGTTTGTTGAAGATAGTCAAGCAAAGCACATGACCTGTCATCCTTGTATTGGGAGTGCTTGCGAATCAGGTGGAGCAGCATTAACTAATATGACTGGGATCTTGAAACATGCAACTGATTTTCGGTTGTCTCATGCCTATCCATCTTTGATTGGATCCCCACATTGAAATTGCTCGGCTTAAGGAAGATGAGAAAGCGAGGGGAGCTTCGAGAAAAAAAAGACTCCTTCGATTGTCGATCTCTGTGAAACATGATGTGAGACTTATCTGCATTGCCTGGTCGTCTTGTCACTGAAAGGGCACGATCACAGTATGCGAATATAACGGCGATTTTGCAAGCATGGTCTAGACTCTCACCGTCGTTCCCAGTTACCACAGCTTCTACTATCTTCTTTCGAGACAGTCGACAGGGCAGCGAAAGTCTTGTCATGACATACAGAAGCTCACGAAACAAAGCGACCGCGGGAAGTTTATTTCTTTAACCAATGGAAATTAAGTCCGTAAGGATAAGATAGTGGTCGGGAGAGAGAATGCATTTTTCGTGCATCACGACACATTGCCGGCAAGGGGAGAGCAGATTATGTTGAGAGTGTGTTGATAAGGGAAGTTTTGCAAGCTGAGCAAGGGCAATGGTGTGGTCATGATCGACCTGTGGCTGAAGAGTTACGGAAGTGGCTGCAGCTCATTCGACAGGCTGCAAGCGGCTAAACAAAGTCAAGCTTAGTGGTGCCCGTTGGACGGACTCCCCAAAACCCTTATGCACGACCTACAGATAATTGTCGTCCGTTGAGTGGTCAGTAATCGTCGAAGTGGAATTAGGTGCCTCTCTCCTCTTCAACCGGCCCTGCAGCAAGTGCGTGTCTTGCAAGTCCCCTGAACAGAGTGTGAAACAATTAAGTCTTGTAGCATTTAGCAGTTCTTTGTCCCTACCAAAAGCTAGCGATTGCATCTTCATTTGTGCATTACCTTGAGTCTTGCAGTTGAACCTGTGCTTGTGTTTCAGAAGGTTCGAGAGAGTCGAGATCCGGCCAGGGCTGCTGCGGAAAATAATTGACACGAACACGTCAGGTTCCTTGATTGTTGCAACTGCGGCCAACAACAAAACACTCTTTTGACTGCCGCACTGTGCAGAGTATCAACTTCGATAGCCGCCCACCACGCCTATCTGTTGCAACTCACCGCAGATCCGCTCTCAAAGTGGCTACAATCGTAACTACGTCTGCGCCGACTATGGCGAACCCGTCAGTATACGATACACCTCCTGAGGAGCGGCCACTGACTTCACCAGTATCGCTAATGTATTCCGTGATTTCTGGCATTCTATGACCTCTAACGATCGCCATGCCTCGCATGATTCTCCCTACCGAACAGGGCAGCACGTACCGATCAGCCAGAGCCGGCATGCCCCCCTAACATCAATAGCTACGAGTGCGGTTGAATCGCATACCGACATTGCGTCGTCCTACCACGATGATTCGAAACGACCGTCGATATCTTCCACCCACATGGCACAGTCTCCGAACCGACCCTACTCCCCTGGCATGCGTTCGGTATCCTCTCCGAAAGTGCCCCATGTTGAAGAAGTCGCCTCTCCTGGTGAGATTCAAATGCAGAGTTTCGCGGATGGAGCCCCTCCACCGCCGCCTCCTTCTCATTCCTGGAAGAAGATCGATCGGTGGGCTGAGGCGAACTATGAGGAGCTTTGGGATAATCTCTGCGAAGGCTGTACCCTGAACGACATAAACGAGCTTGAACACGAATTAGACACCACCCTGCCGCAAGATGTGCGAGATTCGCTAGCGATACATGATGGCCAAGAGCGAGGAGGTCGTCCTACCGGCATCATCCTCGGCTGCATGCTCCTCGACTGTGAGGAGATCGTGCAAGAATGGAAGAACTGGAAGGTGGTGAACGAAGAATATCTCAGTGGTATGCGACGGCCGCAGCAACCGATTTATCCCATCAAAGGTATGAGTAATGGTGCTTCCTCGAGCAGCAGCAGCAGCAGCCATCAAGCTCAACCGCAGAACAATCGCATGTGGCGGCAGGAACTGCTCGACAGGCAGGAATCACAACCACCGAAAGCTGTACAGAAAGCATATGCGCACCCTGCCTGGATTCCGTTGGCAAGAGATTGGGGCGGCAACAACATCGCAGTGGATTTGGCACCTGGTCCGATGGGGAAATGGGGCCAAGTCATCCTCTTTGGCAGAGATTACGACTGCAAATATGTGATAGCAAGGTCCTGGGCACACTTCCTGAGCATCGTCGCCGACGACATCACAAGCTCCAAGGTCATTGTCGACGAGGAAAGCGGAGAGATGAAGCTGAAAGAATTCAAGACCGAAACTGTGGAACCTTCATACATGGATATTCTACGATGGAGAGCAGACCAGAAATATGGAAGAAGAGGTTCTGCTGGACGAAGGAGATCGCAAGGCCCACCAGGCCTCAACACAAACGTTGCTGGTGCGAACGGCAGGGGTTCTCCTTATGGTAGTCCCACAGTCGAAGAACGAGGCCGGTCACCACACAGATTTTCCAGAGTAGCGAGCGGCAGCCCGAGACATGGAGTTGGCAGCCCCTTGGCTAGAGTTCAGGAAGAAATTGCACAACCTCAACCACTACGCCCGGCTGGTGATATTGTGAAAGATTTCGCCAGCGTGGCTGAGTCCAAAAAGCCAGAGAAGCTAGAGAAACTCGTTGATGCGCCAACCCCAGTCGATTCTCAACCACCAAGGAACAAGTTAGTAGATGCGCCCACACCCACATCAATAACGAGCGAGAAGAAAGATTTTCCCAAGTCTAGCTTAAGTCGGGTTTCAACAGCCGACGAGGCGTCTGATAAGTCAAAAACTGAAGCATCCAAGACAAACGGAGACGTTCAAGGCTTGGGCGTGAATGGTATTGAAGACGACATGAAAACCGTGGCAATCTAGATGATGGCCTCGTGAGCTTGAGCAAACTGTTTTGTTTTGGTTATGTAAGCATACCTTGGGCACTGGGAAAGGCAGGAGGCAGGCAATCGACAAGCTTATTGATACGCATTATACACCCGATTGGTCAGGTCCTGTTCTTGAGCGAATTTTCCAAGCCTGCATGATGAGCACACTGTATGATTAGTGGCATGCAAATGTACATTGAGAAGCTCATGGTGAGCTTCGATGCGGCGTTATGAATGCAAAGAGCAGTGGCCGATGCTCCCGTACATGGACCGCCACGTTCAGCATGAGACAGATAGTGCTAGTAAGACCAACAATCGGCAATAGAGATCCATTGATTCTTCATAATATTGTTTTATCACGTGTTTGATCTTTTCCCAAACAATGTAGAATCACTAAGGTCATTACGATGTGTTCGTCGCATTGATCATCGCTGCTGCCTCAGGCAGCCCAACATAAAATAAGCAAAGCCCAAATGATGTTTTAGTCACATTAATATCGACTTTGGACAAACTGCCTTTTATGGTTCGAAAACTCAGTCAGGTAGGATCGATAGTCTATTAGTATCGGCTTCTGATGCTGGTGCATTTCCTAAAGTGCTTACAGCGTTTACAGGCCGCTCGAAGTTGGGTGGAAAATTACCTTGAAGACTGCAAAACACATCAATTAATGTGCAGCTTCTCCAGGACTGATCAGTAGCCTATCTGAATTTGGAAGTTACCAAGGAGATGCAGATACCAAGATACACAGTCTCTGCAACATGGCCATCTTGAAAAGAAATAAAAGCATGCCCCTGAGGGCTGGTCGACCGCCACTTTCTTCAGCAAGCGGTGGTCGCAGTGAATCAAACTTGCCTCTTAAGAACACGGTCAATGCAAGACGAAAGTCATCCAAAGCCACAAGAAAACTCATCAATACCCACCACCAATTACACAAAGCTCGTGCCGCAGCATTGGACTCCAAGGACCATCATCTCGTTGCACGTATTGACAACCAAATTGAACAGCTTGGTGGACTAGAAGCCTACCAACAAGCAAGCCTGACAGGTCAAGACAAGGACCGTGGCGGCGATAGCAGTGAGAAGCTAGTTGAATGGCTGCGCAAGTATGACCTTCTCGGGCCGGCCAAACGGAGAGATGCATTGCGTGTTCTTGAGGTAGGTGCCCTCAGCAGTCGGAATGCCATTTCGGGTGTGCTGAGCAGAGGAGTTGGTGAAATTAGGAGAGTTGATTTACACAGCCAAGAACCAGAGCTGATTGAGGAGATTGACTTCATGGACTTTCCTGTGCCAGAGATAGAGGCTGAGAAATATGATATTATCAGCCTGAGCCTTGTGCTGAACTACGTCCCAGATGCAGCTGGTCGTGGAGAAATGCTTCGTCGAACCACCAAATTCCTGCGAAGTATACAGCAAGAAATTGAATCAGTTAAGGACAACTCAAATGAGACAAGACATCCCGCACTACCATGCCTCTTCCTGGTCCTTCCTCTACCTTGCCTCAACAATTCTCGGTACACAACACATAATCATCTGACAACTATAATGCAGCATCTGGGGTACGAAGAAATTGAGCACCACAATAGCACGAAGCTATCATATATGCTGTTCAAGTGGTATGGCGACGATATGACAAAGAACGACACACCAATAGCTTTCAAGAAGAGTGAAATCAACCCAGGCAAGACAAGAAACAATTTCTCAATCGTCCTCGAGGCAGGCTAAGAGCGCTCTTGCAACTTGGGCAAGCTTGTGTCTGATACTACATCCTCTATCGCTTTGGATTGGGTGTCTTGAGGCATTTACAAGGCCTTTTGACGGTTGTGTCATGCAGTGGTTGCTGCTGGAACTGCATTTAAATCGAATTACACTTGTCCTTAGGCAGACTCGTGTACAAAGACCATCATCAGTATTCCACCATCGAAGATCAACGAGCGGTTTTGCCGTCTAGCGTTTATTTTCGCGAATTGTTATGATTTGCCTGCATTGCAGGATTTGGCTTTGCAGAATGTGACACAACTTGGAGAAACTATCATAATCTGCGCTGTGAGAGAATATGAAGCAAAGTCAAGAACTCCTTGGTTCATCGGCCTTGGCAATTAACTTCCGGTCGAGAATGGCCGTTTTTAGTCTCGGCTAGTTTGCCTCAGCTAGCTCAGACTCGACCAACGATACGCTATTTTCTTAGTGTCAAAGCCACCAAAACAAAGACGTCGCGTGGGCGAGTCTGAGCTCGTAACGGCCCTTTTTCCACGCCGCGCGTCCATTTTCGACCTTTTTTTCTTCTTTTTCACCTCTAAAACACAGTGTATTCACAGGTAAGTCAAAACAGGTACGTTTTCCTATTCTTTTTCTCGAGATCAGATACCATCTGTTTCTCTGTATACAAAATTTAAAAGAGAAGGGAAAGAAGATGTATTTTTAACGAATACGGCTCGAAGGTCGTTGACGAAAAAGATGAAAATAAAATACGGAAATGTTACTCTTCCGTTTACTACTAGAACTTCTTTTCTGATTAGAAGAGTTCGGTTTCTTTTCTCTCTCTAACGTTCGGAAAGGTTGACTTAATATCCGGGTACGATTCGTGCCCACGAGTTTAGAGGTTATTATTAAATAAAAGAGCTATTTAGAGGGTCGTTATTTTAGATTTTTCGACTTTTAACGAATCACTACGAGCGTTTATATAAACGGAACGAAACAGCGATTTCGTTCCTAAATCCAGAATCAGCGGAAAATTCTATACCAGCGCGTTCTAGTTAGAATACTGAATACCTTAATATTTACCTTAGAATCTGTAGTTTTTCGCCATATTAAGGAGTTGAATATTTGTCAAAATGGACGCACGGAATCGCATTTCGTGCACAACGCGATCAGACGGAACTGGCGTTCCATGCGCAGACGCGCTAAAAGGACACTAATTTTATTAGTGAGCCAAGATCCGTCTGGTGGTATGAGGCAACGGCTAGTTTGCGGATTGTCATCTCAAGAACAGTACCTTTTGTTTGTCGGGTTATTTCATCAATAACACTGACTCTTTGCATTACTAAGGTTATCTGGATCTCTCAGAGTTGTAATCAAGGCTGCTCCTGCTCTGAGCGTACGCACTGGCCATAAATATATCACTACGCAATAGGCTTATGCAACAGTGCATATGCAGATTTGAGTGGACGACACATCGAAAACTCACTCCGCACGACTTTCGCTATAAGAGTACCCGAAGAAGATGAACTTGTCAGGATCAACCACACGTTTAGCACGGCAGCTTCGGACATCCTGTTCTTTAGAGCACATGTTTGCCGCGCCTCGGCGTCATCTAGCTCTTCTCTGCCTCGCAAACCGGCCTTACAGCTCAATAGCTTATGAACACAATACAAAACTCAACAAAAACCATTTACGGCATTTACTGAGACCGCAACCACTCAGGCTCTTTTATACTCCAACAGTCCGCACAATGTCTACCACTTCGCCCATAGATCCTGCAATTACCGAAATCTTAACGTTCTGGTTCAATGACCTTCCCCGTGAAGCTTGGTTCATGCCTCCACCTGAACTTGACCTCGACACGACCATCACAACTCGCTTCCTCACATATGTCGAACGCGCAATAAATACCACAGACCTCGACCATTGGACTCAAACGCCAGAAGGCACTCTCGCCCTCATCCTCCTTCTTGACCAATTTCCTCGCAACATCTACCGTGCTAACCGCCACCCACAACCTCACCTCTCCTTCTCTGGCGATCGTAAAGCCCAGGGTATCGCCTCGACCGCCATTTCGAAAGGGTTTGACCGGGCCATCGAATCTCAGTTCGCCAAATCCGGCGGCAAAACATACCGTTACTTCGTCTACATGCCCCTCATGCACGCAGAAGACTTAGTCGCGCAAGTGGCGTGTGTAGCACTTACCGAGAACATGCAGTTAGAGTGTTTGCTGGCACAAGCGGAGAAGACGAGTAGAGGGGAGGTAGAGAGCGAAGAGGAGAAGAAGATGATGGAATGGCTTGGAGTGGCGGTGCCGTTTGCAAAGCGGCATAGAAATTGCGTGGAGTTGCTGGGAAGGTTTCCAAAGAGAAACGAGGCGCTGGGTAGGGAGCACAGTCTAGCTGAGAAGGAGTGGCTGGAGAAAAATCCCAGTGGGTTCTAGTATTTCGGATGGAAAGACTTCAATGCTTGTCCGTACATCCCTTCAGGCTCCTCGTTCAACGGCTGAAACGCCATCAATGAGAACACCATTTGCTTCCTAGTCCTAAGAATTCTTGCTCATTGCTCTGAAGAGGATGCCAATGAAGTTGATGAAGTGACAACAGAAAACACACGCGCTAAGAAGCAGACGCAGCTTGTAAGTCATCCATCAGCAAATGACTATTTCATTAAGCAGATTGAGAACGAAATCACTGTCATGCAGCGGCTCAAACATACATGTATCGCATTCATCGTTTTTTTGGCTCAACAAAACTGCTGCCTGCAGCATATTCATAACGCCACGTGCGGATACCAACCTTGGTGTTTTCCTTAAGGGCTGCTCGAAGTCGACTGCCGGATTGACACCATGCGGCCTACTCTTCCATGGTCTGGTGTTGATTTATACGTTGTGCTTGTGCATGGAAAGAACATTACTCATCGAGATATTAAGCTTGCTAATACTCTCGTCAAGGCTGGCCATATCTACCTAGCAGACTTCGATAAAGCCATACTTCTTATCCGTTAAGCCTGCGTTACACGCATTGATAATCTAATGGTCTACAAAATACCTAGGGACGCACAAGTATACTACAAGGCTGCGTTACTCAAAGCACCTTCCTATCTATGCAGCCTAATCCAGCATTCTTCGTCGTTGTTTCATATACTGCTCAATGACAAGGTGTTCCTTTGCCTGTCTATGCTACTTATAGAATCAGCTCTCTGCCATTGAGACATCTAGAGGTTTACCTCTTTCAAGAATACTGTCTGAGATTACGAGACTTTTATCCGTGCATTGCACCAGCGACAATATAGGACCAAGACTCTGCTCATCGAAGAGCAATGCAAGCTGCCCAGTCATAGCTGTGGTGGGTGGAGCGATTATGGACTTGGTTTATGAGGTGACGCGTATGCTCGACCACAATGAATCTCTAGACGCACTGTCCTTGGTCTACAAGCCTGGAGGCAAGGGCTCAAACACAGCTATTGCCATATACCGAGGCTGCCACAACAAGCCTACTTCTGTAACAATATCGCTGCACTAGTAGCGCAAGAGAACGTCTTCTCAACAGAAGATACTGACATGAAAGAGCCTGAGATAAAAACCTACATGAACACTGTAGTAGGCAACGACCAGTTCGGCAAGACCCTGAAGAAGAATCTCGAGACCAATGGCAACGACAAAAAGTGGCATCCGTCAACACAACAATGACCAGACCGGGACATGTGCGGTGTTCGTTGAGAAACATAGCGGCAATTCCAGAGATACTGGCTTCTCCGGCGCTAATACGAACTGGCTGCCCCAATATCAAGATGCAGTGGAATGCCTTGCAGGGGGTAATAAGCCTGATCTTATCGCCACGCATTTGGAGAAAAAGTGGGAGACTGTGGAAGCCGTGCTCAACACTGCGAGCAAAAACGGCGTGGGAACCTTCTTAAACCCTTCGCTCGTGTACCATCTCCTTGCACCCATCTACAAAACAGTGACACACTTGCTGACTATTGAGAAGGAGGCAGCTGAGCCCACATGCATACCGGAAAAGGAATTGCGGAGTGAAGAAAAGCTATTGGAAGCATGCGAAAGCTTCATGGAACAAGGTGTCAAACACGCGGTCATAACTTGTGTGCCAAAGGCGCTTTCTGTGCCACTGAGGGCGATTATGGTATGGTGCCGACAGTCAGGAACGTCAAGGTCGAGGACGCAACTGGAGCTGGGTGAGTAACTGTAGAAGTCATTTGAAGCTAGGACACTGACCACTGCAGCGACACTTTCGTTGGAACGTACGCCCTCGAATATGTCAGGCAGAAACAGCGTGGAGAACCACGGGATATCAAAAGAGCTGTCGAGCGTGGATGCAGAGTAGCTGCGAAGACATGTGGGCAGCTCGGTGCTCAAGATTTCATTCCTTTGGCTGATGAGATCAATGTCGAGTATGTCAATAGTGCATGATGATCACGAATTGCGTCTTGACGGATTTGGGAGGACACCAGATCTGAATGAGGGTGCTTGTGAACAAGTAGTGTTTTAGTATGCATGTCGCTGATACTACTTTAGTGGCCGAATCTTCTACCCTAATGATCCGCTCGGTTCGAGTGCAGGTCTTCCGTGGAACACACTTGAGTTCTCTGCGTCTCGTGGTCCCGAACTTAACTCTCAGTATTCGAAGGGCACGCATCCAGTTACCATCGTTGACATCGGCAACCTTATGTGTGAAGGACTTTTCGCTACCATGCACATCACTATCATACCAATTGAATGGCAGAGCGGTGGCAGTCATCATAACATTGAAAAACACCTTGAATCGGGTGGCTGAAGTAGAAATACAACTCTTGTCCAGAGAGCTGAGGTTTGCCTCGTATACCTGGCACGTGGCCGCCAAGAGTTTTAGGACAAAACTGCCATCGATTTTGAAGAAAGCTTGTGCAAGATTCGAGAGGTGATTGCCTGATAGAGGATCTTACCATTCGACGATTTGGACACGCCCCTTAAATTGCATTGGCATTTTTCGCTTAACACTGAAGCTTATGTAGGACATGGCTTGTTAAACCCCGCCATTTAGCGAGCACCCGCAGGGTTTTGCTTGAGCTCACAACGCATTTGGCGAAACTCGTACACTTTCGCCCTGATCTTGCCACGGATCTGGTAGACCCGTAGCTCTGGGCAGATCCTAATATGCAGCCACAAATGTGCCTGTTCGTGGCAGACGACTTCATCGAACGATGGAGGAGTCGAGTAGTCTAGGAGGATCTGAGCGATCATATTTGAGCTCTTTTGCTGTCCACTCTCAACAACCACAGCTCTTTGATTTATCCAAACCTTAGTTACTGTCATCTTATCGACTGTTTTAAAAAATTGGTATCAAGCCTCTGATATCAGCACGCAAAAATGCAAATCTTGGAACAAATCACTTTTGTCTCACAAATTCTATCTGGGATCTTCAGTCCTACTGCGAACACTTGTCAATTCAACAAACTCTGGCCAGAAATACCGGAGCCTCTCCAGAGTCTAGAGGGCCAATGTATCACTGCATCTGCCTGCACAGGGTACAGAACTGCAGGCTTTTGCGTTGGAGCTGCTGATATTCAGGTGAGTGCAAGAGCTTCTTGGAGTTTTACAATTTGTTTCGGAAGCCAGTGCGGGAGAGTACAAAGACGTGTTCCCAAAGCAACTATGGCGAAGCCGAACAATCAATATCTCATGACATTTCAATAACTTCAATAGTGCTGCACGGATACTTTTGCAGATGACAATGGCATGGCTTCTGGTAACCTAAGCCCCTGGGGATATGACTTGATCAAGTCCTTCGAAGGGTGGAAGGACGATTTCTACTGTGACAACGCAGCTAATAGGACGAGAGGACACACGACGTGTCTTCCTGGCGAGGGTACGTTGACGATTGGTTGGGGACACGCATGCCAACCTGAGTCAAACTGCAACCGAATCAAAAATATGGCTCGACCGATTTCGAAAGACGTTGGGATGGAGATTTTGACCGGCGACGTGACGATAATGGAAAACAGGGTAAAGGCAACAATTACTGCTCCAGTAAGTTTTTTGTCATCCTTTCAAATATGGTGAACCTGTAGAGGCAATTCATCGGCGTTCTAGAGTATATTCACATCTATGTGGGTTTTTTTCGTTATGTGAACATATTCGAGGTAAGGATGTTTTCAAATCAACAGTGAGGCTAACATGTCTTGATATGTGCAGCTCGCCCAAAACCAGCTCGACGCTATCATATCCTACATCTTCAACGTTGGTCCAGGACGAATAACGCCCTTGGCAACGGCGATCAACGCAGGAAACTATGCTGGTGCTGAAAATGCGATTCGGTCAGGTGTTGGAGACAAAAAGAGGAGGGCAGTTGAGGCCAATGTATTCATATCGTTCTAAGGCCACAATGAGAATGCACTGTAAGTAGTTATTGTACTCTCGGCTCTCTAACTAATTCATTTCAGTCTCGTCCTGATGATGTTTGTGATCGAAGACAAACCATCACAATTCGGAAGGCTCAAAGCTGGGCGAGTGCTTCAGGCACTGCACGACGCACTACTCCGCGAAAACAGATAAAGTTGGTGCCGATAGAAGAAGAATGCTAGATAGCACAACCTGACAACAAGTGTGCACTCCGTTTGGAACTGGCCCAGCCAGGATCTGCCCCTCTTATTCGTATATGTTGTGTTCACCCCCTAATTGCCGTAACAACGTCAGCTTTATTGTGCTTGAAGCTGTTATTGGCTCTAAAACCCATTTCCCGTCATCTTCAAACATTTCCGGTGTTTGAATACTTCGGAATTTTACCCGCCAGGCATTTAAATTCTTCTGCCTCCAAGCTGTAAGCCGCCTTCTCAAACCTAGCAAGACGTATTTCTTGTGAGCTGGACACTGATATGCCATGGGTATTTCATACAACATGGGACAAGAACCTAAGTAGTTAAGAGTGGCATAAACGTCACCCAAACAACGCACAAAAGAGCAAAACTGAGTTTATCTACTATCGAAAACCACAACTTGAACGCAATGATAAGATGAGCCGCCATATCACATTCCGTGCCACGTATGGACCATGAGTTTCAAGGTTGAAAGTGTTTTCGTGTATCACCTGTGGTAGGAAGTTCAAACTGTGAAACACGGGGGAGAAATCTTCGTTCTTAGAACCATCAAGCACCGTTCCAAACACATCGTTTGTCCTCAACAAGGCAATGCAGAGTCTTGAATGGCAAAGGCGTTGAACGGTCATGTCGATATTCGATGCTCAGGCTGGGAGAGCACCTGTCGACCCAATATAACGAAGTCTACATTCAGGGGCAGAGGGTCATCATGAGAATTATTGGAAATAGCTACGTTAGTTGTGTGCAATCATGATCTTCGTTTGAAACAGCAAGAGCGTGTCGAGATTGGCGTACACAGAAAAGTACGGTTGGTAGCCGGAATTTAGCCAGGAAAATCGGATCAATCAAGCTAACTCAATATGGCTGATTTGACAGGCGATATAAGCCTGCGAATGTAGTTGATTTGAAGCTAGCAGATTTGACCGACCCGCGACTCATTGGTCTTGCTCTAAATTGCTGCGGCTACTATTCGAAATTCTCTCTTTCAGACTCGAAACCACAATCGTTCTCCAGCATCTGAAATCGATTGCGCTCGTTCGCTTGACCCATGGGAAAGGTGAAGCGTCAGCAAAAGCAGAAGTCAAAGTTGCATCATCATCAGTCTCCAACGAAGGCAGGCCCTAACAATATCAAGCGACGACAACACAGTCAAACAAAGCCTTCTGGTCTCACACAGAAGCGCTCACTAGAGCATGTCGCGAATGGCCCATTGAATCAAAGAACAAAGGCGAGGGTTCCGTTCT
Organism: Neophaeococcomyces mojaviensis; assembly: GCA_030247915.1. Taxonomy (NCBI): domain Eukaryota; kingdom Fungi; phylum Ascomycota; class Eurotiomycetes; order Chaetothyriales; genus Neophaeococcomyces; species Neophaeococcomyces mojaviensis. Next base: position 88,983 of record JAPDRQ010000044.1, read on the forward strand.
CCAAGTATGACCATATTCTGCTTGTGGGAGAAGGCGACTTCTCTTTCGCGTTGTCCCTTGTACAAAACCATGATGTCGCCGAGGTAGTTGCCACGTCCTTCGACGACAAGGAGACGTTGACGGCAAAGTATCCCAAGGTTCATAACACCCTACAGCAGCTACAGACTTATAACATATGTAACCCGACACCACCACAAGCTAATGGTGCCGAGCAAGAGGCTGAATGGGATGGGTTCTCTAGTGACGATGATAGTGATCACGATGAGCCGCGAATTGCAAGTGCCAACAAAGCTTTGAGCATCTCGATCCTGCATGGCATTGATGCCACGAAGCTATTCAAGACGCATCGAAAGGCTCTGACTCCGTATGCGCCATTCACGAAAATTGTCTTCAACTTTCCTCACACTGGTGGCCTCAGTACTGATGTCAATCGTCAAGTAAGGGCGAACCAGGAACTGCTGGTTGCATTTTTCAATGCGGCAAAACCACTTCTTGCGACTTCAACGCACCCAGCGCACTGTGTCAATCAACACAATGACAAAGTCAGCGAGCACGCTTTTGAGGAGAGCATCGATGATGATGCGGGCTCCGATTCTGCTCTGAAGACAGGTCATATACTTGTAACGTTGTTTGAGGGAGAACCATACACTTTATGGAACATCCGAGATCTAGCGCGGCACTGCGGACTACAGGTCATTGAGTCATTCAAGTTTCCATGGGCAGCTTATCCGGGATACCAGCATGCTCGAACCATTGGAGACATCACGAATGGCAAAGATCGAACACAAGAAGGGAAGCGGAAGGGTGCCTGGAGGGGTGAAGAACGTGAAGCTCGATGCTATGTTTTGGGCATTAAGGATGCAGGCCAACAGGGACTGTCGGACCGTAAAAAGCGTAGTCGAGCCGACGACAGTGACGAAAGCAACTAGTCCCAGGATATTGTGCAGAGTCTGCTCTTTATCATAACTATTGAGATTGTACTTGAACCCTTTTTTAATCAGTTGAGTTGATGGGAGTCTGTGACTCTACTCCCATCCATCTACCTCGAAGGCACACATTTATTACTATCATATTTCTTGACATGGATCTGAGCGGCTTTATTGGATCTACTGGACGACTTGGCTTGCAAAACTCAGGAGTGGATCAACCCTTGACTGTTTAGGACTCTTATCGAAAAAGGTCTGCACTAAGGAAAACAATGTTAGGAGGACAAAAACCGGGTTGGCTGCGATTTCGTGATATTCACACATGTAACTCAGTGCTGGAAAAAGCAGCAATAAGACAGAGTGTCCGCTCCCCGTGGGACAAGTTCGGTTTTGCGACCCACAAAGTAATCAGCCGCAAACACTCCCGAAACACGGCATTTCCAGCTTTCATCTCAAGTCAAGCTCAACGCAAAGGTCATTATCCGTAGTGTGGTTGATAGCGTGCGACCGCCGAAGCAAAAGGGTAACTTTTGAAAAGTCAGGCGGAAGGGAGTATGGCCCATATCCGAAACTCCTGTCACCAGGACTAGCACGGCGTCGTGTTCCAGAGCCATGGTTGAGACTGAACTCGCAGGCGTTAGACGAGGGTCCGAGCATGTGGAGACAAATCATGCACACTTCCTAAAGCCGGTTGCGCATGGCTAGGTTGACTTTAGAATGGCTCCCGGCGGAAAGTTCATTGCGGTAGGTACAATGTGAAGCTCAGAGCAAGTGGAAACAAAAAGTGCGGGTGAGGTTAGTCGTTTCACTCTCCACATTTGGACGACGTCGTCCATCAGCTCCACACCAAATCGACCCAATAAACATCCGTCGTTCTGCTGGGGTAGGGACTGGACCATGGGCATCGGTAAATCTCCAGTATGGGGTAAGTATAGGTAGGAGATGAGTGTGGTAAAGCCATAGTATATATTAACTCTTTGTCCTACCTCGTTGCCTTTGCTCTACCTTCTATTGCACGCATACATCTTCGTTAGTGATTGTGGACGTAGGAGTTACTGGTTTCTCATCTCTCTAATACCACATCAACACTAGGGTTTGGAAAGAATGAGGCAGTACCAGCAAGATGACGAAAAAACTGCCACCTCCCATCAGGAAGTAGTGGCAGTTGGCTCTACCGAATTCAACACAACAGATCAAGAGACCATCTCCCTATCCGAGTTTGCTGATGACAAACAAGCATTCAAATTCGACTTCAATGTCCTGGCCAACGTCTTCTCGCTCTGTATAGTCCTCATGACGAGCCAGTGGGCCAACGTGGCGACCTCCTCCGCTATCCCGTTCATCGCAGCCCGTTTCCCAGCGGAAGCTCACTTGGCAAGCTGGATTGCCTCTACCACTTCAGTAGTGGTCGCCGTCACGCAGGCTTTCATAGGAGATCTCTCTGACATCTTTGGCCGGCGTGTCTTCACCATCTGCGGCTGTGTTTGCGGATTTGTAGGACTGCTTATTGGAGGAAGAGCACACAGTTTATTGATGGTGATCGGTGGACAAGTCATAGGTGCTTTTGGTATCAGTATGGGATATCTCACCTCACCTTTGCTCCAAGAAATTGTGCCGAAGGCTCATCGACCTACAGTGGTGGCTATCTCGTCCATTGTCAGTTCGTTTGGCTTCATTGGAGCCCCAATCATCGAGGGAGTCTTGATCCAGAAACAAGTCGGTGGCGTGCTCGAAGGATGGAGAGTTGGGTTCTACATTGGAGCCGCTTTGTGGGCCATAGGAGGACTCGGTATATTCTTCTTCTACCGACCCATGGACCGCCCCAACCCCGAGGGGCTATCCGTCAAGAAAAGAGTCTTCAAGCTTGACTGGATAGGCATCTTTTTAGTAGCCACAGGCCTAACACTTCTTCTGGTCGGACTCAGCTATGGTGGCAATCCGTACCCGTGGACCTCAGGTTATGTCCTGGGTCCAATGATTACCGGCATCGTTCTCGTCACCGTCTTTGTGGCGTGGGAATGGAAAGGAACTTCGACTGGTATTTTGCCACACGCTCTGTTCCAAGACAGGAACTTTGCTATCGTGATGGCAGTACGTGTTGTCGGAGGCTTCGCACTTATCGGCAGCCAGGCTTTTCTGCCTCAATTACTAGTATACGTCTTCGGCACTGGCGGCCTCATGACAGCGGTATGGCAGCTACCATTTTCAATCTGCGCAATCCTGGGATCTTTATCTGCCGCATTATTGTTACGTTACTTCAAGGAAGCCAGATGGATCACCTTCGGCCTTATGTCGACATTGACTCTTGGGGCAGGTCTCATGCTGCTGGTAAAGCCAGGAGTGAACTTTGCTGTTTGGTTCTTTCCGACTGTAATTATGGGTCTTTCGGTTGGTTGTGAAGGCGTGGTTCTCGGGGTCATCTCCGGTTTAGTCACACCAAATGAACTCATCGCTACTGCTATCTGCACTTGTGGTGCAGCAACCTTTGTTGGTGGGTCCGTTGCAATCACCATATATGGCTTGGTCTTCAATGCCAAGGTCAAGACGTATCTTCCTGCTTTCATATCTGACGCTGCCATTGCAAACGGCCTGCCAGCAACGAGTATTACTCCTCTGCTTGTGGCCTTCACATCGGGCTCGCCAGCTGCTCTTGCATCTGTGCCCTCTATCACACCCGAGGTGCTCACGGCTGTCACGGAAGCGGCAAGGATGGCTTACGCCAAGAGTTTCAGCTACATCTGGTATATCCTAATTGCCTGGAGTGTATTCAGTGCTTTTGTTGCGTTGTTCTTTACCTCTACGAAAAAATACTTTACGGATGAAGTTGCAGCACCGGTGAAAGAGCGCCATCAGCGTGCTGAGACTGAAAAAAGCATTTAGAGGCGGTAAGATACGGAGTGGTGAATGTGTCGAAGATGATGCTGGACTGTATGAGAGGCAACGATCGATATACGTTCTGGTTTTAGCACGGTATATCCTTGAAAATTTTGTTTTGCCTGCGCAGAAATTTATGCGTCGATCTCGAATTGCAAACAAGTCGTGGTTGTAACTACCTATTTGTTATGGAGTGGCGGCCATGGTGCCAAAGATCTTGCAATGCTTAGCATCCGAAAGGACAGGCCAAAGTTTCATGTGTGAACCATAGTAGAAGCACACTGAGACTTCTGTCTTGACCTGATAGTCTCGACCTTTGGATCGACAGTACAATGTGTTAATCTGCCCTATCACATTCAAGGCTTTCTAAGTAGACAGCTTCCCTTTCCACAAGACGATGTGGGCAATGCGCCGAGTAAAGTAGTGAAGTCAATCTCGTGTGATCATCGAAGCATTGCTACTGAAAGGTCGGAAATCGCTCCTTTCCAGGATTGATTCTTTCCTGATCATGGGGTGAAATTCGTGTATCGATTACTCCAGGCCCTTAACCCAGGCCAGTGTGGAGTCAGTATCCTAACGAGACGAGGAGTTTAGCCTGCGACAAGTGTTGACTTCTAATCAAATAATATTACAGCACTCCTTGATGGTTGTATCAAAGAGCTAATCGCTGATATAGTTGAAGAGGAAGAATCGTTGCTTCCTATAACTTCCTCAAACGAGAAGCAAGATCTCAAGGTGGCAGGGCTATTTGAACAATATATCCCACTCTTTCCATCTAAATAGCGCCGGTAAACAAAGAAACATTGATCCCAAAGCTGCTACTAGCCAGCGACAACCTTCAGAGGGTCCGGCTCGAACAGCAGTTTCATAAACGTTCGGCGGTCATCAATTTTTGTATCAACATTGTGCATCTCGGCTGGAAACTTGCATTTCTTGCGGTACAAGCATCTACCGTCGCGCGGGCAAACATGGCCCGAAATACAGTTGGCATCCCGGCAGTGGACTGACCCACAAGGACTGAGCCTTGCAATATATCTCAGCGCTGTCAACTCTTCATGGCTCAGATTGCTGCGATGGTCAAGGCCGCAGCTTGGGAGCTCACATCTTGACAAGAAGAATGCATGGCACAGTTTCCTGTCTCTCAGTGAAGCACAAAGCTGCTTGTTGTATCGAATGACTGGATCGATGCGGTGCCCGTTCTGATTAAAATAGAGATATACATTTTTAACACTATTGCTGAGATCCGAACTTGAGGCTGGTGGTGAGTGTGGAGGGATTTGAGTTTGTGCACCACCGGCACCAGTTGTATAGGTAACTGGTCCGAAGGAGTTCCACATCGTAAACGGAACTTCGTCGTTCTGATCAACAGCGGACGTATGGTTTTGCATACTGGATTGAGATGTGGTTAAGCAGAGATCAGACTTTCGGAAGATTCTGGGAAACTTCTCGATTCGAAAGGAGCTAGCAATTTGCCTGAGTTGAGCTGGGAAAGGTCGAGCTTCAATGAGTGTAACAGAATTTGAGGTTCCTTGTGTCGGGGCATATTTTCGTAAGAACCCTGTGTAGCCATTGTCTCCGGATGCTGCAAGCACAATATGCTTACAATGAATATTCGTAAAGAAAAGACTGAAATTCTCTAGGAATTTCCTGTTAGAGGACCTCTCTTCAATACAGTGGTGATTGACTCACCTTTGACCCTGGTGTCAGCCGACTCCTTATCACCGCCCGCATCAACAAATTCACAAAGAGGTGCTTCCTTATTGAAGGCTTGCACAAAGTTCTGCCAAGCCAAAGCGTTCTGGATGACTCCACTCTTGACATAGGCTTCACCTAGCTTAGACATATTGGCATACAGACGAATGATAACCTTCCAGTGAGGCTGGAAGCTTTCTTCCACCCTTAAAAGCTTCATCAAATGTCCATTGAGTTGTACTGCTGCATCGCGACCACCATCACTACCACGCTTAACATACCCATCACAAAACTGTAGACATTAGCATGCGCTTGTTGAAATTACCCAAGTCTCCTACTAGAGTGTTGTCCGCATCTATCAGAACCAAACAGAACGGGTTCGCATCCTGTCTAAGTCAGCAGGCTAGAACTCATCGCGAACGAAACCCACCATTTTCAACAATAATTCTTCCGCATGATTGCGACTCTCCTTCAAGTCATTGAAATACTTGTCACGGAGATCCTCAGCCTGCTCGAGCTATCTCTGGAGTTTTTCTCGTTCCACATAAAGCTCTTTGACCTTTGCTGTCACATTCTGCGCGGATGTTAGTGGAAGAAATATGCTGTCGCGTTTGACATACTTCGATGAGAAGATTGCGCGCCTCTTCTGCCTTCCGGATCTCCTCCAACTGCTGTTCCAGCTCCTTCAACATGTCAGTATCTTATCACCATAACGTAGGCAGTTGTGAAAGGAAAAGGAAAAGGAAAAGGAAACTGAAAGACAAATGAGGGTGGTTGCAGGTCTCAGTAGACGGCTACATGAGAGGTTGCAGGGCTCTGCAAACGGCTACAACGGTGGTTGCTACTGTGAGGAACGATATCGAATCGATAAGCGCCACATCATCGAGCCGGTGAAACTGTGAAGCAGAGCCACTTTGGTGCCTCGGGAGGTTTAAGGCTCTAAGTTAGAGGAAGTCGCCTTTCGGTAATGCGACCTGCAGACTGTCTCATGACCGAACAACAAGCGCTCAAACAGCCGCTCAGCCTCGCAACGCTACTAAGCTAAGCTCAAGCGGATCCCTCGCCCAATCAGGAATGGCCCAGCCAATTCAAGAAACACGACTACGCAACCATGCTACGTCAAATTGCAAAAAACCTCAAGATCACATCCAAGCACATTCTGTGTCTAGGACAACCGTTTGTGCGTATTACAAGGGTAGGAAGTTGGATGGATTAAGTAGCTCTTGCTTCTCTTATTGCTAAGGCTCGAAACTTCGAGCATGAAACCATTACTCCCATCTTTACCACACGATCCTCAGCTCACCGTACATGAGGTCGGTTCTCTTGTCTATAAACACCGGGACGCCGCGTTTTCCATGTCAACTAAACTCGTTCGAAACGCAGGACCAGCCCCCATTGAATAGAATTTAGACAATTCTGTGCGGCAGGTATTGTGTTGTATGTCATACATATCTCCTTTCGGTTCCGAAGTGAAGAAGAAATTAAAGGTGTTGTAGAAGTCGTCACCTCATGAAGCCAGCTGCTCTCCTTACCTCTCCGTTCAAAAATGCCTCTCTTAGACCAAGTATATCTTGTTTGCCTTTCCCTGTGCCACTCATGATCTTAGACCATCCCTGTTACTCTGACTACTCGCACTCATTGGCGCATTGGTCGGCAACAGACCTCCTTTCGCCTGTCCCGTCTTCTTCTCGCTCGCCTTCGACACCGCATATACAAGCCCTGACACGAATCCAACGAATATAGCGCTCACACTCGGAATGGTAACCGGGGCATCGAAGAACACAAGACCGGATACGGCGATAGGCAATTTGTTTAATGCGCCCACCATGGAGTATGTGGTGGAGGATGTGGCTCGCACACACCAGGCGGAGGTGTAAGAAATGAAGATGGATGCTGCGCCAGTGAAGATCATGGCGGCAAAGATGGCATTTCGATGGTCCACAGGAAAGGCCTTGGAGAGGTTGGCAGCGGACCAATCTTCAACGATGAAGGATGCGATGAGGAGGACAGGAATGGTTAGGACGTTGTTGTAGAACATGGCTAAAACACCAATTAGCACCACTGCACCACAGAGCATCATCTACAGGCGCGAAAGTGAGAGTAACTTACTGTCAAAGTCCTTGAAGTTGGTGAGTTTTATGCGTTTCCGCATGTACAAAACATAACCTGCGGTCGTCAAACAGTTCATCATCATCCAGAGATAGCCGGCATTCAACGTGGACAACTGCGTCGCCGCGGCGCCTGTTGCAGTGCCATGCGTGTCGAGCGCATGCTTGATGTCCGCCCAGGCCGCGATCACCGATGAGAAGACCATAAGACCGAACGAAAACAATGCCATGCTGGAGACGGAGCCGCCGAACCAGAGGACCTCACCGTAGGCGATGAGGATGATGGTAAGGTTCTTGAAAATAGTATAGACCGGGATGGAGAGATAGCGGAGGGCCCAGGTGGAGGTGTAGATCATGCCGATCAGGCAGAGGGAGATGGGAAACCCTAGCACGCAGTGTCAGCCAAGTACTAGGCCCGTGATGGTATATAGAGGACCGTACATTTTTTCGCTTCATCCGTCTTGAAATCCCTGTACGAGATCAGACCCGCGGATTTGCATCCGCTGATGGCGACCACACAAACGATAGCCTATGCCGTACACATCAGCTCTGTCATGCCCCTGCCTTGTATTGTAATCATACCTGCACCGCCAAAAGAAAGAAGTTCAAGTTGAACTCGGGAAAGGACAAGATGTATTTATTCGCGACCGTCATCATGATCGATGATGCACAATAGGACAGCACCGGTGCGATCGGACTCTCTTGCCTTTTCGGTTGCATAATCGGCCGTGGTGAAGCGGGTTTGCTGGCTTCGAATGTTCGTCCTTGCTTCTCTCCGAGTTCCATTTCATTTCCTTCGAGGAAGCGTTTCTTCTCTTCTTCTGCCATTGTGTCAAGGAGGAGGCTGCGACGATGCCGGATGTGAAGGAAGGTACTGGATCGAAGCGGAAGGTATTGGCTACAAAGTGATTGAAGATGGTTGAATGGGAGGAAGGGGTGTACAAGAAGTCAGGTTGAAGAACGTTTCGATTGACACGCAACGTTGCGTTTCGTGGTGGTACCGTGGCTGAGAAAGGGGCCGTCATCCAGGGAAAATAGGCTCGTCCTGCGGATCACCATGGAGCCAACGTTGCGCAGCCTGTGGCTGAGGCATGTGATCTCGCCCGACCTGCCTAATGTAGTACCCCTGTCAAACAAGGGGAAAGTATTTCAATCATTTTGCTATCGAGGAGTGCACGACCGTGGACCTGGCATTTTTCTACAGACTAGCGCACATCCTTTGGTCGAAACAAAAAGTCAGGAAAGGCTTTGACGTTTATCATACGTTTGAAGCAAGACTTTAACCGCCTAAAGTTGTTGTTCCACGCCGCTACTGGACAAATTTCTCCCAACCACTCATGTCCTGTTCAACTGGCATATCACTCCCCATCTTAGCAAGCAGTCGCTGCCATAAAGCAGAATCGCTCGCAGTATCGACGTCGAACACCTCCTTCTCAGTTGATGTGATATCAATGGCGATGTTGTAGCACGCAAATGCTCGAAGCTTGGGCGCTTCGATGTAATAAACCATCCCTCCGTCAAGTGTGCCTCCACTCTTGGCCTCCATAGGATGATGCTTTGTCGTAAGAGCCGTGAATGCAAGATGAGACGCTAACTGCTTCGAAGCTGCCTCGGGACTCTTGTTCACAGCAACGCGCATCGAGACGAACCCCGAATATTTTCCCGAGTCCTGCCCCTTGGTAAAAATCACTTTGATTTCGTGTACAACACCGCCGTCCTGGAGTCGATATGGTCGGACGTACAAGGTATGCTTGTTCTCCCAACCTTTCTGCATCTGGCTAATGACGTCGAAGAAGGGCTCTTCTAGTTGCTTGATACTTCCCGACATCACTCCCCCTCTTTCCCACATCCAGTCTGCCCTCATGAGTTGCAAGATTTTGCTGCATTCGCCTTCAAAATTTCCTGCTTCACTGTCTGGGAGCAGATTAGGGCATTTCCAGTTATTCCATGTAGTGACACCAGCACCAAGGTGATGTTCCTCGCCCCATTGTTTGTAGTTCTTAGCTTTAATGCTCTTTGCATAATCGATCTTGACAGAGGTAGAGAAGGACTTTTCAAAGTCAGGAATCAATTCTTTCTGCGATTCGTATTTCTCCCGTGTTTCATCACCAACATGAGGTCCTGCGCAAGCATCAATCATGAAAAGCTCCAAGCCATTATCGTCTTCAAACTTCCGTGCTGCAGCGGCGTAGTCTTGGTATTTCTTGAGAGGCTTCATGATCGTGTCATACTCCTCGTACTGCGCCTTGTTCATCAGCTTCTTAGACCACGACAGATAAGCGTGATTTCGGAATGGCTCTCTATTGGGATCTTCCAGGTTGCTGTAGACTTTGTTGTCCGGATCGTTCCCAAAATATGGATTGTTGCAGTCTCCCCAGCCTACAAGCTGAGTATCTTTGATGAAGCCGTACACTTGATGAAATTCCCAATGGATTTGTTCATGAGCCACACCAAGGCAAAGAGCAATTTCGGTAATGGCGGCTTGGTCATAGCAGTTGACATGAGTGAATACCCTGTGTTGGTCCCAGTTACGCCACGCATCTAACCATGCCTCAAGATTCAACCCCTGAAGACCCCAAGGAGAGGAGAAGCTCGTGTTACCAGCCCCGCTTTCATATTTGAGCCAGTGATCATGCTGTTTGAGAAGGCGTAGGATAAAAAGGGTTCAAAGACCCGTGAACGATTTGGACAATCGCTTTCACCCAGTCCTCGACTGCGGATCCCGGCACCCATCGAATAGGCAGGACAAACATTCGAAGCAAAAGGAGAGGGATACCCTTTCCAAAGTAGTCAGGCAGATGCGGAGCGCTGAGGTAGTAAGCTTCCAAAGGGATTGGTTCTTGGAGCCAGCGATCTGTCTCTCGCGGCCTTGCATCCTCTCTGATTAGGAATTTATATTTACCGAACCAACCGAAAGGTATGTCACCTCTGTTGAAGGACATCCGGAAAGTAGCCGTGGCGCCACCAACCATGAGCGTATCACTACTCATGAAGCTGCCTTTAAGTGCCTCTCGTGAAGCATACGTGTCTTCCTGCGACACGATGATAATACACCCTTTGCCATGATATTCGGGCCAAATGTTGCGTACTTCGATTTCCCAGAACTTCTGCTCAGTGTCATTTATTAGGAATGCGAAAGGTCGTTCGCTTGCTTGGTTCGCATCTTTGTCGTAGAGTACTTTGGTACCTGCCACAGCTTTGGCGTTCTTGTCCCAATTTTGATCTTCTGGCAAATCGTTGTGTCTTTCAGATATCACAATTGGAACGTTGTCTGCAAAGGGAACCTCGATTCGCTGCACGTAGGCCATCGTGCCTGACAATGCTATGGCGCTAGTGCATAAAAGCTTCAGAGTTTGCTTGAGTATCATAAGAACTCCGAAGCTTTATATTTTTCACTCCCTTGCCCAAGTTTTGTGTCGAAAATGCAGCGGCATGCTGTGCAGCATCTCTCAGCTGGCCCACGTGCACCACCATCCTCGAGGCTAGGATATCGGCCCACTAGTGACAATTTTGGAACAGGTCGAGACCATGAGCTCGAGGAAGAATTTGAAACACTGCAAGGCATTCCTGACTTGTTGGCACCACTCACACAAGCAACTCAAAAGCAGACCCCTGTGGCTCTCTCGAGGCACAGCAATGTGAATTGGTCTTCAGCAGCGCCCTGAGCGGTATACAGTACGCTAAACGTAGTCGAGACCTTGGTCGCCACGTGAAAGCTCCATCAATTCAAGACTTACAGGTTATCCCATCTCGATCAAGTAGGTTCAGACAGCCACACCTCACTGCCTTCGTTGGTTACTTCGTCAAACATGATGGGAATCAAGTTTGAGGACATGATCTTACATTTCTAACAGACTACTGATAACTTTCAAGCTGCAAGCCATATATACCAGTTCGACTGCCTACCCGTGTGATAGGCAATGAATATTTGAGTAGGACTTGTGATTGACAGCTGTGGTAAAATCCCCACCGCAGGACAACCCTTAGCTTAATAGGACCTAGCGACTGGCTTGGCCGATATTTGATCCCCTCTGGACAAAGCTTGCACCTCATCTGCCTTCATAGTGTTGAAGGTAATGCAGTGATCATGATGCATGTTGAAAGCGAGGTAGCCAATCTATGCCAAAAGGTTCCCCGTTGCAAAGACTTCAATCGTCTTAAGGTGTCAGAGTAGCAAGTGAGAGGAAATGCCAATGGATCTCAGGCCATTTCTAATCTAGCTGCTCGGGGTTGAGCTTCACTGAGAAGCAAGCTCGATCAGACTTGAGGTGCTTCTAGAAGAGCTTGTGGTGATACTATCTAAACAGTGAATGCCAATGAATGCAGTCAACTATCATGGTTACTGAGTTCCTCATCCTGCTGTGCCGAGCTGAAATGATGAAATGAATGACTGGCTCTAATTGCTCCGCGTCCTGCCCTCTCTCCCCTCCAAATGACTTGAAGTCTGCTAGCTAGAGACTCGGTCTCTGCGTCCCTTTATTGTTCAGGGTTGCTGTAGTACAGTTCCCTACGCAAGCCCTCACCCTATGCCTTCTTTGGCCTTACGTCTGCCACTTTTGATCTTGCATCCCTTAGCAATCTGATCTGTGGACTTTTTTGCCTCCCCCGAAGTACTGTCATGGAGCTAGATGACGGCCACGTTTCGCAGGCCAGTGCGTCCTATATATTGGGTCAGCTAGCGCGCTTGGAAGAGGCTCAAGAGTGATTGAATAGATATTGTGTATGTCAGGAGGAAGGCAACGGAAAGATCCACATATTTGTTTCGGATCAGGTCTGTGATTAAACATCCGTAATGGTTCATCATTGGATAGGGTCTGGGGTTGGCAAGCTCAAGTAGCGCAAGGAGGAAAAACTCACCATGACGAAGTTCTAAATTTTGCCTAGCTGGGGCCTGCCGTGCGCTGTGCGCAATTGGCAAATAACCACCAACATCCTGAAGCTTGAGACTTAGCATACCCTCTGCTGCAGGGCCACTGGTGTTACTCGATATCTTCTCGCTTGGTGGAGTGATGGCCTCGACCTTCTGCTTCGGAGTCAGGGGCTTTGGTGCCTCAATCTTCTGAGGTCTTGCAGCATCCTCCGGATGCTCGTTGCGAGGACTAGCCGTCAGGACACCTGAATTCTTGTTGATGTCTGGACTTCGGTCCTCGCGATCGTTCACGAGGTCGTTGTATTGTCAATCATCGTAGAACTCATCTTCGTCGTCAATGTCAGCTAACTGTTCAAAGTTGACCTTGTATCGGAGAATGGCACCAATGCCACCAAAACCCTTGACGAACTGATTGCCTTCACTAGATCGGTCAGACACAAATTCGAGGGCAGCGCCGAAGTCCTTGTATTTCTCGGCAAGCCATTCAAGAAAGGACATTTGATCAACGACTTCCATCTCCTGGCCGGTCTCCTTATCCATGAACTTGGTTCGATCGACTTCTTGATCCTTGGTAGTGTGGAGAATTGTCTCTGCCCCATTGGAGTCTTTGAGGACCCAGCGGGTGACGTCCAAGTTCTCGTAGACGATCAAGGTTTCGCAAGCACCGAGTTCGAGAGCTTTGAGTGTGTCTTCGACACCGTAACAGACTTTTCCACTATCTTGACTGATTTCCTCAAAGTATTTGTTGATCAATTTCTTCTCCTGAATGAACTTGACGTTGCTGAGTGTTTCAGAAGCCAACTCAATTGCTTGGTTGAAACCGTTCTCACCACCATAAGACACATCCACGACTTTTATAACCTTGGCTTGTAGACGGTTGTCGAACATGTCGGACTGGTTCAGGTCATTCTTGAAATCGGCGGAACCAGCAAGGATAATACCAGCCACATTGACTTTGTCGTTAGTGATGAAGTTTTGAACAGCCAATTCAGCAACCTTTCGCACATAGTTGTGACGCTTTTCTTCTCGTAGACGGGCGAAACGAAGGGCAGATTGACCACCTCGACCGTGCTTCTTCGGGAGATCGACAGAGAATTTGTGCACAACATCTCTCGTGTTACCACTCAGTGTACCGAAGAGCGCACCGTTTCCATCCATGATGATGAAGCCGAACTTCTGGTCGGACTCGAGCAATTCAGAAAGGGCTTCGGTGTGAAACTTATTATCGCAAAGGTACAGTGATGTATTGATCGGCTTGAAGGGCTCGAAGTCGATATTTATCTTTCGTTCTTTGCCTTCCGAGGTTATAATTTCACCACAGTAGACGACTAGACCATTTGGAGGAACTTTGTTGTACAGCTTGAGTCTCTGCTGTGTAGAAGTGATGGCTGACAAGACCGAGAGTCGGTTAACTCGAGACTTGATGTTGGAGGCCGTGCCGAATTCTTCAGCTAACATCTTCGCTTGTCGAGAGATCTGATCTTTTGGAGGAATGATGAGGGAAATCATGGACGTTCCATTGCCTCTTGCTGACTCGAGTCTCTTGATCAGCTTCTTCACCTTCCATATTTCAATGTTCTTTTCTGCCTCGTTCTGCTGGCTCATGTTTGCGGTGGGGCCGCAGGCGGGCAGCGCCTAAACTCGACCTTGGATGAGAAAGACCAGAAAGTCGAGAGACGTCCAGCTGAGGACGATGACAAAAGTGAAGAAGACCCCTATAACGGAGAGTAGTGTCGGGAGGTGAGAAGGTAAGAGGCGGTGACAGAAGGAGGGTGGTGAAGAATCGAGGGCTTCTAGTGAAGTACAACAACACACTTTTCAGCCATGCACCAGTCATGCCCGGTTGAGAAGCACCAAAAGAAAATGCTTGGCGTGACTCTGGCTGAGTCAACCAAACAGTAGAAATGACTCAAACAGAGCATACAGCATGTTCCATCCGACAGCCCCTCCTGCTGGCTAATCATCGGCCCGGCTATCCTCGCTTCCAAAAAATTTTGATCTCGTGTGTTTTGCGACAGACTGCCTCAATTTGCCCTATCGGGGGTGGAGTCACGATGCTTTGCTGCCCCACTCCACACTGCAAGGATGATCAAGGACATTTGTTTACACAATACCAGGTACCTCACGATGCTGCTTGAAGGCCGGGAGCGGCGACAAGGCTGTCCGTCGACCTGAGTTTCGAGACACACAACCTTGCATCAGAAGTCCAAGAGTTCCTACAGAATGCAGGGACTGGCGTGGCGTGGGGAGTGGCGGCCGATTGCTTGTGCTCGACGTTGCCATCTCGATCATGGAATCAGCCTCCGGAGAGTGGCCATTGGCTCGGTGTCCTCGAGCAACGTTGCCAGCACTATTCCTATTGTAGATAGTGTGGTTAGGGTTGAAGCATGAACTGAGCACTCAACACGCATTTTTTTCCTACCAAAGTGCTAGGGAGATATACTCAAGAGGATACATAGTAACTACTGAACTAGAAATACTCTATATATAAGTGTTTATCAATGTAGGGTCGCTGAATAATACTCCGAGAGATCCAAGGTAAAAAGGTTAGCTAGGTATAAATAAACCACCATTTTACCGGCAGTAACGTAGCTAAGGTACGTATTATAATCGGTAGCTTTAGATTAAGCAGGTAGAATATTTGAGGACTGTAATACAATCAAGTGAGGTTCGATGAAAAGAAGAGGTTCGATATCGCAGAATCGCCCGATTCGGAAGGTACAGGTATTATACTCGCTGTAGCAGCTAGGTAGTCTATAATATATAACTAACTAGTATCATTCAATAGCTCTGGATCTTAATATTGATTTAAGATAATCTAAATATTAATATGATGCGTGGTTGTAGAGTAATAGTGGATTGAAGGTTGATAGTCAAAATGCGGTGGTCTTGGCAAGCGTACAATAAGTGGGTGGCAACGTTGCTCACGGACACCGAGATTGGCTTATCAACTCAGCAAAGCTCTGCAATCTCGACTCGCTTCATGCGCGATTATGATTTTCTTTGCATGTCATGCATGATTAGTATCATTTTCTCTTCTCTCCAACCTGAGCTTGCTCCAAATTTTTCATTTACCTCACACCTTCAGCTTGACGCTCGGTCAGTCGCAGACAGATTCCAGGAAGTTCTAACCTCTCTACCAGCCAAGTTACCATGAGTCTATGAGCTCGAGGATCGCAACAGAGCTGGAGCTAGCCAGATATTTTGAGGAGCAGTAAGAGACCTTCATCATGTCACAACGAAACAAGCAAACACCAACATCGTGGAACGCCTTTGAACGAGGTCGAGCATCTTCGTTCGGCTCGCTTGAATCCATCACCGAAGACGAAAACCACAAGCCTTCCGAACCACTAGTTTCGCAGTCATATGCCTCTAGAGTACCCCAGAACAGCACCTTAGCTCCCGATGACGACCATGAGCTCCGACGAAGGCGATCCTCAGTAGCCATGAGGCTCAACTCGATACGGCAGATGGGCGGACCTAACAGTATCGACAATTTTGTGAATTCATTTCAAAGAGCCGCAGGCTTCCATCAGATTACACCAGTCAGACGAGGCTCCGTGACACGAGAGTTTACTGCAGATGAAGAGGAGGAAGACCCGGTCACACCGCGTCCAAGAGCACGACCTCCTTTGACATCGGTACTCAGTCAGCAACTAGCAGGCATTTCCCCGCAGTCAACCGCCGAGACAGTCCGGCCTATACCAGAAGAGCAACCTTCGCAACCGGAGCCTAGTGAGACCACATCACTCCTGCCCGCACCCAGTCATGAACCCTCCTTCTCTGTCAGATCAAGGTTCGGCTCAGAGCAGAACTTGGGTGCTAGCTATGGAAGCATATCCTCGCGCTTGTCTCATTCTGCAAGGAGAAGGGCATCCATATTGATACAGCAGCAAATCGAGGCTAGTCAAAGAGCAAGAGACATTCCAGAAGAATACAAGGATGACGTCCTGGAGCGACCTGTGGAAGTTGAGACCCGGCCAGATGGAGAGGTCATTGAGAGGACCATCGGCGAGTCCACTGTACCAATGACCATCTTCAACTCGACTAATGTGCTGATTGGCGTTGGTATCCTTGCACTTCCTCTTGCTGTTCGATACTCCGGCTGGGTCATCGGAATAGCTGTCTTGACGCTTGCGGCTTTGGTCACAGCTTACACCGCTACTCTTCTTGCCAAGTGCTTGGACACAAACACGGCATCTACCACGTACGGCGATATCGCATTTCTGGCCTTCGACTCATGGGGACGTGGTTTGGTGGAGAGCCTCTTCATTCTCGAGCTAACCGCAGCCAATGTTGCCCTCATTATCTTATTTGCTGACAGCATGCACTCCTTGATCCCTTCGATTGGCACTCTGTACTGGAAGACTATCATAGCAATCAGCTTACTTCCACTTAATTTTGTGCCTTTCAAAACACTTTCCATCAGCAGTGTTCTCGGCATCGTTTGCACTATGGGCATCGTCGTCTTGGTCTTAGTCGATGGCCTCATTAAACCTCATGCTCCTGGATCACTACGAGAGATTGCAGAAACCTATGCCTTTCCAGCCAACCTCCGGACTATTCCGCTTAGTCTTGGCTTATTTATGGCTCCTTGGGGAGGACATTCTGTCTTTCCAGCCATTTACAAAGATATGCGTCATCCACAAAAGTACGGCAAAGCTGTGCGGTCAACATACATCTTCACCTACGGTCTCGACCTCACTATGGCCGTCCTTGGTTATCTAATGTTTGGCCAACGTGTTCGTGACGAAGTCACTGCCAACATTCTTGGCTCTGACTCCTACCCAAGGACCATTTCAATCATCATCGTAGTACTGATTGCTATCATCCCGATCACAAAGATCCCGCTTAGTAATCGGCCGATTATGGATACCATCAACAAGAAGTTTCTCATTGATCTGCGACAGATGGATGCAAAGGCTCGAATGTACTCTGAAAGATCTTTCAAGCATCAATTTGCCCGTGCTTCAATTGGTATCGTGATCAATATTGTTCAGCTGGGCGTTGCTATTGGCTTTCCTGACTTTGATAGCATTATGGCGCTTATGGGCTCGGCCTTGTGCTTCACCATTTGTGTCATCCTACCGGTGAGTTTCTATCTCAAGATCTTTTGGGGGAGCGATGAGATCAAGATGCCAGAGAAAGTATTCTGCTTTTTCGTGGTTGCCGTTTGCACGTGTCTGGCAATCCTAGGAACTGTTTTTGCCATTATACCAAAGGAGAAACTCGGGCTTGAAGCGAATTGTGTGGGTAAGATAGGTTGTTTATAGGGAGGTAGAATGTTTGCACTTGGCTTCTTGTGAGTCACACAAATATAATGACGTGGGTATCGTGGCTGACAGATACGATTTCAAACCTATTTTGCGTTTTGGGTGGTTGTATAATTGTTTTGATAGGCGTTCAAAATGCAGCATTGTTTCATCTTACTAATGCTAGTCACCTCAGTAGTAAGTATCATTTTCTCAGTCATGTCTACATCCTTGCTTTTGCTCCTATTGCTTCAATCAAACAAGACGATCCTAACTGTATGAGAGCATCGTGCTATACTGATGGAAACTTTGCTTCGTCCTCAAGAACAACTATACGCATAGGATACAGCCAGAAGAGGAAAAAGGAAACTGAGTCCTAAGAGCTGCCCCTTTTACTCATTCTTCAGTCGTGAGAAAACGCTAGTGAAGACAATGCAAGGCAGCACACGAATTTTGGCTACGTGAGGAGGTCGTCGACATATAAAGGAGAACTAGCACTACTACTACTTCAACTTGCAGGAAGATTTATAGAGCAGATGAATATGATGCCGGGCTTTTTGTTGCAGAGAACAGCTAATCTCGTTGGCCCACTTTACTACCCTCAACAATCAATACAACAAGAGGACAGAACATAACACAAGAACCTAGATCTTAGGATGGCTTCTGTAAAGTAGAGTTGTTATCAAGATACTGCTCAGGTCTCGCCCGTCACGTCGTATTCTGCTGGTTGAGGAGACTCTGTGCCACTAACATCTGTGGCCTGGGTCCGGTAGGAAATTGATATCAGACCAATGGCTTAGCACTGCGCGGAACGACTTCAAGATCTCACCATCTGTTCACTCTCTCGATCATGATACATTCTCAAATCTATATTATCTCCGGCATCATGGCTTCTGCTACAATCTATAGTGTTCTAGCTGATACGATTGAGCGATACATGCCGAATGGGACCGAGATAGATAAACTTAATAGAGGGACCCCTGGCTGTCTCTGTTACCGTGTGACAATGTCACTCAGCATTGGATGTGAGTTAATCAAGCCGCCTACTTTCCAGTTCCGTCACAACACTAACTGTACATAAGGTTCTTTGCCGTTGGTCCAGGTAGAGGTGACGGCGAAGGGAGTGTCAACCAAACAGTGTTTGCAAGAACGAAGCTAAGAACCCTGCCCTGTAGTGGTGAAAGGTTTACACCAACCAAGCATGGCAAGACTTGAATTGCATTAAGTTATTTATGAACAGCACAAACTCTTAGGAATGGAAGTATGGCAGACAGCGACTTTAGGAAACATGTTCTCAAATACACGCACCCTGAATTTCGCGACAAGGTTTGCAGCGGACAATGCATTGTTGTCGCAAGTCACGGCATGGGCGTTGGATCCTCTCAAGAAACTGCAGTGATGGCTCTCAAGGGCAAGTTTGTCATTCCATTGAGCTGATAGACCATAGCTGACAGTCAGTAAAGGCATAGGAGTGTAGGAAGTCATAGCGAAATCATTTGCGTTCATCTATGGGAGGAATCAGACCTGTCCCTGCCTGCTGAATCGAAGCTGGGAAGCCTTAGCAATGGAGGTGTCATTCGACAAGTCTTCGAAAGGCTTTCAGGCCAAAGAATCAATCAGTGGTTATTGATATTTGATAACCACAATAACTCAGATGAATTCTAGTATTGGCAATTATTGTGCGAAAATGCTTGACATTAGCTTTTGATGAGGATAACAACGAGTCAAGTGTGCAAATGACCACAACGAGCCCCTTTACCACAGAGATCGAAACACGGGTCAGAGTGCACAAAGGCTTGCTGTGGCAAGTGACTGACCCATAATATTACTGGTAGATACTGTGTAACATTATTGGATGCACAACTTACAACTCCATGCGCATGTATGACATGTGATGAATCCGTTCATTCAAGGTAAAGGCACTTGTGACAGCATTTACCAATGGCTTAGAGAATTTCAACTTGTGAACGACTGGCACATGGCTTAGCGAGGTTTTGTCTTGACTAAAGAAGGTACTTTTCAAACCAGAGTGACCGTAGATAACTCCACAAATTCCTCTCCACCGTATTCCAGTATCTAGAAGTTATACACGATCCAGGTAACCAAAGTTGATGTGCAGTCTTCAAGAGACTGCCGAGAAGGCGGATCAGTTCGCCATGCTAAAGACCTTGCCAGCACCAGCTTTCGACAGACTGTACGTAGACAGACGCTCCTTCCAGAAGACTTGGACGCCAATCTTGCACATCGATTATGTTGAGCCTCAACTACCATCTCACTCAAGTCATGTCATCTACATGTAGACCACGTCTCAGCCTTCAACGCCTCCTCTCTCAACTCCTCCAAACACCTCACAGCCTCATCGACCTTATCCACTGGCAAAAACAGATGGTCATGGTAGAACCCAGCGACCGGATTCGTCGTGATCCCCTCCCTCGTCAACCTCTCCGAAATCACCTTCAGAAATCCCACGGCCTCGAGGCTCGAGTGCACATCCAACGTCACCATTCTGCATTCAAATGTGTACTCGTATTGATCTGGCGGGAAATACTGGTTTGCGGTGCTGGTGTCGAGGATCAGAGTGGTGCCTTCCTGTTCATGGAAGAGCATTTGAATTTTGGAGATGGGCACTTCCTTAATAGATTTTTCGAAGGAGGCATGGGGGATGGTGAGGAAGATGAAGGTTTGTGATGAGATAGTGGTTTTGAGGCTGCGGAGGAGAGTGGTCAGGGAGTGTTCGCCGGGGGCGGGCATTCTGGTTGATTCTGGTGGTGGTATTGCGAGAGAGATGATGATTTTGTGTCGTTGGTGTTCTCTTATGTATTGATTCTGAAACGAAGGTAGTTGGGGAACTTGGTTGAGCTGAACGAGGCGAATGTCTTGACCTTTATACATGTGCTTCAGCGAACACGCTAAAGTGTTGTCACAGGGCGTTCCTGCTCATACCATGGACCTTTGTTCCGTCAATATGTCCTAGATCGCGGAAAGTAACAAGCGAGTGTGATGAGCGCTGGTCGTTGCAACAAGAAGTCTGATTCGTGGGCCCATGGAGTATCAGAGAGGTCATGTCCACAAGACTGGTGATTCCAGGGGTCTTGAAGAGAAACACATATACGGGCAGTTCCTCCCACATCACAATACGTACAGTCTCACATCAGCCTCTCCTCTCTCCTCAGCTTCACTATTCAACCTCGCATTGCCCTTTTTGAGCAGTACGCGTACACCCCAGCAACAAACCACCTCCAGCACAGCGAAGCAACTTAACGCGATAAACGCAAGCAAATATTGCGGCTTATCCCGCCCTTGAAACAAAAAAGGGGACCAAATCCCTCCAAATCCACTAGCAACACTCACGATTGCGATACCACACGCCTTTTTCTCCGCCGTCTCATTCAGGCTGCTTGTCACCCAAATCCATGCCATTGCACTGCCAGCCACAGACCCAGGAATGTACAGAAACGTTGCCACGTATCTGGCGACGGAATTCAGTGTGGATGCGGTGATGATCAGCCCAATGAGAGCGAGTAGCACAGGCACGATTATGTGAAAGCATCGTTCTGAGCGGCGATCAGAGGAGTAACCCGATGCAATCGTAGCAAGGGCGCCAAGGAAAGCAGGCGGAGAGGTCAGGAGTAGTGTCGTGGTTTCGAGTGACATTTGGCGGGCGGGATGTAGGAGGATGGTCGGGATGAGAGATTGGATCAGGCTCGGGAGGTAAATGTGGATACCTTCGAAGGAGCGGCGGCACGTCAGAAGCAAGACAAACATCCAGGTTCGTTTATCCTTGCATGCGTCTTTGAAGCCATCCCAGAGTTTGTTGTGGTTGACTTTTTTCTCGCCAACTCGGTCTTCATCCATCCGTACTTTACCAACGGATTTCTGCTCACTTGTGAGCCACCAGGGTTTCTTAGTGCAGGTTGGGTAACTAGGTAGAAAAACCAGGCCAACGGCGGCGATGAAAAGTCCACCTAGACCAAAGATGAGGTACAGCCAGCGCCAGCCTCGCCATCCCAGTTTGCCGTCAAGCCCGGAGAAGATACTAGCACTCAGTGGACCCACGAGCGTTAGTGAAATGATTAAACAGCCAAATAATATACTCATCCGTAACGCCATCTCACGAGTCGTGTACCAGCTACTCAGCAGGTGCGTTGCACCAACGAAGAATGGCGCGTCACTTACTCCTAGGAAGAAGCGGACGGTCATAAGGCCAGAAAAGGAGTGGACGAAAGCGTGGCAGAGACCAACAACTGACCAAGCGAAGACCCAGAAGGAAAGGTACCGACCTGGGTGAACGCGCGTGATGAGGAGGTTAGATGGAATTTGGAAGAGCATGTAGCCAATTGTCCAGGAAGCGGTAGCGGTGTTGAACTGTCTTTGGTGTATATGGAGGTCGGGTTCTATACCATTTATCTTGGCGGCGCTGGTGAGAGTCAGCTAAAGTATCTGGACCAGGGCAAATGAAAGCAATATTCAAGAATGAGCTGACCCTGTCCAAACGGTTTGCATTTCAGATGAGGTCAACTGAAGGTAGGGCTCTGATAACTTACCCAAGCGCGCCCTTGTCCAGAAATTGAAACAGCAACATAAGTAGAATGACAGGCATCAAAGTCATGTCAAGCCTCCTTCGAAGCCTTTTCTCCTCCTGCTTTCTCCTCCTCCCAGCATCTTCTGCCTGGCATTTCTCAGCTTGGATACCAGTCATGCTTGACAAGAGAATTTTTGCGATGATCGTGCTCTATATTATGTTCAATGTGGTCAAGTCCAACACTTTGCTATCCAACAACGCCACAGCAATAAATTGAGCCCTCAACTCGTCAAAGAGACCACAGTAGGAGATCTCACAACAGATCAGGTAGATGGATTATGATTACTCCGATTCACACCATATCTGGAACAATTGTGTCAAGATGGTATTCAGGAGAGCCGCTGAGTTATTTGAAGACAATGAAGAGCCAAGAGACAAGAAGGATTGTGCGGAAGATGTTGAAGAGGACATGAAGTAATTCGATCAGGAGCCTCAGATTTTCGATCATGATTGTTGGTATTGGAGCTTGGATCCATTGAGCACATTTCTGACTCGAAGAATTGTGTAAGTGTTATGTCGGATGCAACAAAGCAATATGCTAGAACGCCATCACATGGATGTGCGTGTGTGTAGAGGCAGCGTTTCAAAGGTACAAGTCCGCGAATGAGCTGTTGAAGCCAAGTCTTCGGTAACCCAAGGCAAGGGTGCATGACATTGAATGAATGCTGTTTCTGGTCCAGCTCGAGAACTGGATCAGGACTTACTGTCTATTAAGAACTTGCTACCTGTGGTAGTGGCTTATCGGCACATACCGGACAGAAGCTAAAGCACTCTGCATGATTATCGACTTGTTGACATTGGGTGCAGGTCTTGGCCGTAGGCGTTGCTGTGTGTCTGCCAGCAACGGCGGTAATATCAAAAGGTTGGGTGAGTGTTCATCTTGAGTACGTGCATAGACTTTGGATTAAAATGGTTAATGCCCATTTAATCGTATCCCGGCTGCCGTAGTTGTGATCATATTTGGTAGCGTTCATGGCTCTACTCAGATATTCAGTGCGGTGTCGTTTTGATGACGATATTTACTGAGGATGTGGAAGCATTTCAGTCGACCTTCTCGAGGTAATTAATCTTTCACCGGTTGAAAGGTATCAAGTTACTCTTTCAAGTCAACATTGGTGGTACAGGTTCAACGACCGTTGCTGTGCTTGTAGCCCGCCCTAGAAGGAGGATGTGACTTGAATCTGTCTGCCGATATCAGAACGATACCTTGTCTGCTTCGTCACCTTCCATGTTGATCCGCAAGAGAAAGCCGAGGAGGGGGATCGGAGACCTGTCTGGACCACTCAAGCAAAAGAATCAAAGTGCTTGTCTTTTGATGTGTTTGAAAACATGGCATCCAATACAACTAGACTCGTAGAAGTACAGGACAGAGTCGTGAAAGGTTCGAAACTATAAGTTGCTCAATTCCCGAGTGTAGTGCACAAATTTAAACCTGTATGAGCTACAACAGTCACTAAAACCACACTATGCATATTTTTAGAAGAGCAGTAAGCTGAGAACCAAATCAATCAAGAAGTCATCCATCGTGGGTGTCTTAAGCCCACAACAAGTAAGAATTGATTGCGATCGGATACTGAGAGCCTCGTCAAGCATTAACAATATGAACAGAAGTTAGAGGACGAGCATTGAGGCCTGAGAAATCAGGCATCAACAAGCATGCAACATTCGAGTTATCTTTAAAGGAACACTGTAGCTCAACGATGTTGGCCAACAACCATGCTGCGCACAATGTAACCGCATCTGTCGATCGTTCGCCATGATGCGTACGCTCCTCTCACCGCTTCCAAATTTGGGCAACATCAGCCCAGGTGTTCCTGGCCGGCTACGATTGCTACGTACATTGTCCACATCAATCCCGAATCTCAAGAAGAACGACCAGCTTCCGCCGCGGCCGAATATACCAGACGACTCCTTCACTAAGAGGTTCTTGAAGGGCTCGGGTCCCGGCGGCCAGAAGATCAACAAGACGTCTTCCGCGGTCCAGCTAACACACCTTCAAACAGGGATTGTAGTCAAGTCCCAAGCTACTCGATCACGGACGCAAAACGAACATATTGCTCGAAGGATTCTTGCGGAGAAATTGGAACTGATAGAAAAGGGCACAGAGTCGAGGGTCGCGAAGAAACAGGAACGAGCGAGCAGGAAGAAGAGGAGTGCTGAGAAGAAAAGCCGGCGGAAGTACAGGAAGCTTGCTGATGAGAATCCGGGTGTGAGAGCTGGTGAGGAGGGTCGTCAAGATGAGGACTTAGAGGAGGAGAGTGAGGAAGACAAAGATGAGGAAGAGTTGGGAGCTAGTGAAGTGGTAAAGATGCGAATTCAACTGCCTCTGAAGCCCACAGACCAGGTTGAAAGATGAAGATGATCAACAGGATATCATTTCTACGTTTCGCTTTTGTGCAGCCTGTAGACACCACAAGCTCGCATGCAGGTTAGGTCATGTCACCTATGACACTGGAATAGATGCCGAATATCTTCCTGCGAGGGTCTACAATTGCATATACTGCGTTAAAACCTGCTGAGCCTCCGGCGCCATTCCACCAACCACTTGACCAATCCTGCCATTGTGCCTCTGGTCCGCAGCCTTGAGGTACTGTCCAACCCACTGTCGTAGGTCAGTGATGTTCTCAAATGGATCGACTGGCAGCTTCTTGATAGTATTGAGAGCCGTGAAGCCGACGCCAAAAACAGCATCCTCCACATCTTGATCCATGATCAAATCATCCTTGGCACTCGGTAGTGGTGGATTCTCGAGGAGTTTGAGGAGGGCGTTGCAAGTCAATGGCCAGCCCTTCGGGTAACGCGTGACAAATGCTTGCGAATCGGCCAATGTCTTCGTGAGTGAGACGGCTGCGATTTTGCGGTCAATTGGGCGGGCCAGTTCCTGGGTCTTTGGAAGAACAATACTGAGGTACAAGCCTCGGAAAACATCATTCTGGACCTTGTCTGTTTCTGCCACGAAGAAATCCGCCCCAAGACCTTTGTCGTCCCGAGATGCCACAAAATGGTAAAAGCGGACGAAGCGGAGTTGGAAGGATGTGGCCTGTTTGCCTTGGAGGCGCGTGAGCATGATTTTGAGGATGTCGATCCAGTAAGGTGACAGGCTTGCCGGTGGGAAGGCCGTTATACAGCTCTCCAGGAGATCCATGCCATATGCTTCGTTGGTCTTTGTCGATATGAGTTTTTGGAAGAGGCCGAGGACGTTGGGGAGTTGATTGTTCTTTACGAGGTCGTCGGTGGCGCGGGGAACGATGGCGCTCAGGAGGCGGACAAGGGCTGGCACGTTGCCGCGTTGTTCCCAGAGGTTGGGCATGAGCACGGGTGCTATTAGAGGAGAGAAGTCTTGAGGTAGGGGCTTGTTGGGTTCCTTTTCAAAGAGAGCTGCTAGGAGTTGGAAGACGTATGGCATGAATTCGTCAACACCGTTCTGCAGGATGCTGGTGAATGGTACGAAGAGCGCTTTGCCCAAGGCTTCAGTGGTGGAGGTGGCGCTAAAACGAACGACCGCTCCCAACGATTCGAAGTGGTAGTAGTAGAACCGAGGATTGCTAGGGTTTGTGGCGATGATATTAGTGATGTCGATGAGGTGGCTAAGGACACCAGATGCTACAACACTAATCCCCTCTCGCAGGACGATGAGCACTCGCATTATGCAACGCATGACGAACTCGTTCTCTTGCACCTTGGCTGGCTGTCGATCCTGCAATATCAGGCTGAAAAGGTGTTCTGTAAGCTCTTTCGCTAGTGGTGCTATGTTCGAAGGATCGATGATGAGCTTGCCGGTGCCCTCCTCGGTCAAGGCTAGTGCTCTTTCTGTCACGACAGCAGCATATGTGTAGACGCAGTAGTTGGAGTGACCAAGGTGGTTCACCAGCAAAGGTACAACTTGTTGCCATTGTTCCTTGCCAATGCGACTTCGGAAAACATAGAGATACTTGATGGCATCTACTTTCAACAATGGCTGTGCGTTAGCATCTTGCAGGTCAGAAGCGAGATTCTGCGAGAAGAAATCGCCAATGTTGACCTGGGAGTTCACGCTAACCACACCGTGACTTGCTGTTGCCACACCCTTTGCAGCAATAGCATAATACAGGTTGACCGCCGTGTCTTTCGAGCGCCAATGCTGTTGTGGACTTGACTTGTAGTTCTGTAGCAGCTTGTCAACGAAAGACATGCCGATTTGTGTCACTGAGCTCTCAAACTGATCACTGAGTTCTCTCAAAAAGTCGCTTGCCGCTCTTCGACGAGTTTCACTATCCGAACCTTCAAGATCTCTTCGGATAAACTCTATAGGTTCATCCTCAAACGTCTCGATATCGGAATCGCGTAGAGCGATGTTTGGTACGACGACTTTCTCAATGATTTGTGTCTGGATGTTGGCGTCACTGAACACCTGAGCTTGCTCGTTGATTCTGGTGACAGAAGTCAAGAATTGCAAGGCCTTGCTGACCAGTATATCATTCTTCGGTTCCGCACCCACATTCGTCAAAAGTGTCCAGGAACTTTCTACAAATTGCCGTACATATTGTTTCACATCGTCGTAGTATTTGCCAACAAACAAGGTCAGTGCCTCGAATATGTTGGCTTTCGTGGTTTGTAGAAGGCCGGCCTCCTCTTCGTCATCCGTCTGAAGTGATTTGTTGTCGTATGTTAGGTATTTGAGAAGCAAGCCTGCAACTCCTGCCATATTATCTTCGATCACAGGCGGTAAATCTTGACAAGATAGATCGTAGAAGAGTTGTAGTATGAGATCGAGTTCAGTAAATGCTTGTTTGAGTGCAGCAGCATCATTGGCATGGCTATCAACGTATTGATCTAGGCTCTGCCACAAACTCAAGAATGGCTGGCCAAATTTGGATACGACGTGGTTCACTTCGGAGTAGAGCTCATCGGATCTGAACAGAGGCCGCCATCTGCCAAATATGGAATGTGCCACTTGTAGGACTCCAGTGTTCACGCTCAGGTTGTCGGCTGTAAGTCTGGACACGAGATCGTCTACCAAAGTATCCCATCGCTCGAAGAAGTCGCTGTCGGCTATTATGCTCACTGCTTCACCGAGTTGTGACTGTATGTTCGCTGGCACAGATATCATCAAGCCAATGATCTCTTTCTTGATGGCAACCACATCTTGCTCCGCAAGTTTGTAGTTTCCTTCAACATCGGTCCAGTTCCTCTTGACGAAGTTCTTGAAGAAGAGAGCACTGGCTAGTCTTGTTTGCAGTGGGTACGAACTGGAGGCGGTGATCTGGAGAAGCAGCAGCGCAAATCCTGGCCTCTGTTCTTCTGACTTTATTTGTGCCTCAGCTAAGGGCAATCAGTATCCAAGCTGTTCGTTGTTTCTTCCCACGTACCTTGCTTGTTCTGTTTTGGATCGAGTGTTGCATCGAGCAACTGCGCCAAAGGCGCCAGATCGGCCATTGTCTGCTTCGGTTCCTGCAAAAAGATGCTCGGTGCGGTGGTAATGTCTTTCCTAGGTGGCGCTGCCTGGTAGCCTGAGAGTCGACTGGACACGGGCTACGAGCTGTGAACGCAATTTGGTAAAATGGCTGATGTGTGCGCTTGCAAAGAGAATCTCAAGAACTAAATTTCCGTTATTGATGTATTGCCTATTCACGTTAGGAGCAGCGGGAACCATTCAGGCATTAAGGCATAAAGACATCAAGGCAGCAGACCACCACCCACTACGGCATGCTGACCGTACCATGACATCAGCACGCAAGTTCCAGCTCCTGACCGCTTCAAGCATTCTCTTGAAAATGGTTTCCTATCTGCTCCTGGTCGTAGTTTTGGTCGTACCTCCTCGTATTTTGATGGGCTGAACCAAGTGTGATACGTGATACTATTACGAACTGCTGGGTTTCAATTGCTGCCTGCTCAGGGCGGAGTAGACTGGCAGGATGGAAATCTCCTTTGCGGCAGACCTTCCCTCCTGGAACCACCTCAAGTGCTGGAAGATTTTTCCATTCGAATGCAACCACCAACCTTTTATCGTCATTTGCGATTCCGCTCCTTCCATTGCGTTGCGCCCCATCTCAGACCCGTTCTAAGAGATTACTGACTAGTCAATCAATTGCCTTGCAAAAAGCCTTGCCTGTGACTGCATGACCGTCCTGTCGCTTACATTCTACTCCCTCTCGCAAAGTTGAGTTCCAATAGGAGTATCAATCTGCTAGGTCGCCATTTGCATTTGACAACTTTTAAAAGTCTCCCAGCCGAATTTGAGGGACCACAAAATGAGCAACCGCCTCGTGAATTGTCGTTGCTGTTTCGCACTGGGAAAATCTTGACAGCTAGGATATCATTCATCAGTAACTAGAATTGCATCAGAACTCAACATGGCTGTGAGTCCGAGAGCCAGTGCGATGCTTCGGAGTACTACCCCCAAAGCCATGGATCAAGAGCACCCAGACAGTAACAACGTCCTCGAGACCAAGCGGTCGCAGGAATCTGAAGCTGGTTTTGTGCCGCCGGGAGTCGTGGTGTCCCAAGCTCAACTACATGAACCCTCATCTCAAGGCATAAAAGCATGGCTTACCGGATTTGGCCATATCAAACCAGAGACGAATGTGTCCACGAGGTTCAGAATTGGAGAGGCTGATTACCCGGCCAACGAACCCTACTCTTTGGTTCCGCTATTGACACGATGGCTGCTGGTGTGGTTTGAGAAGTCCTTGGATGAGCCACATGATAGGCAACAACTTATGTGGCTTCTGAAATACACTGCAGATTATGTTGGTCTCGGTCACTGGAAACTTGATCACGCAGAGACGTTAGAGCTTTGCTTGGCGCTGCTTCATATTTGCACAAATGCGAGACAACAAAACCATATCGAAGGTAGCCTTGAGGTTTTTGAGGCTGTCGCAAAGACCGACAGCTTTCCACGTGAATGTCTAGGAGATGCCCTGAGCACCTTTTCCTCTACCGTTGTCTTACTTGAAAGCCCTTCACCAAGGAGCGAAAACTGTGTCAAACTTCTTGCATCTGGCATACTTTCTAAGGACACAATAGCAATCCTAGAGGCACAACTCCTTATCGCTACGGAAACACCAAAGTCCCAGCAAACAGAAAAATCATTGCAAGAAGACCTCACAAAGGCTCTTATTCCTGCCCGAGGCGCGACTCGTCATCTAGTAGCCCTCATCGAAATCGTTGACGCTAGCGAAAAGTTCGTGATTGACTTTGCGCAACTCTTCACTGTGCTGAAGCAAGCAGGAGAAGCGCAGCTCCTCCGACTTGCGACAGAAATCCTCGGACTCTGCACCAAAATCCTTCAGAGCCCACGCGTCAATGAAATCGTGTCCGACCAAAGCTTGATTTGCTCACTCCTTGAAATCTACGACCTTTGTGAGACAGCTTACATAATTCCAGACACCGGACAGCACGCCAACAATAAGCAGCAGAACGCTAAAGAGGACGTACCAAAGCGAGAACGTCGATACAAGAAAGACCATGCCTCATCCTTAGCCACACTCAAAAGCGGCTTTGTGTTGCTTCTACCAGTCGTGGATGATGATCATGCTGCCAACCTTTGGGATAGGATTCGACGTGGAGACAGCTCAATGCCAGATTTCATAAACACAGCAACGACTTCCAGGGAAATGCTCATCGATTACGCTGAGAAAAAGCAAATATGCTTACCTGGCAAAAACAGTCGATGGGCTGAAGAGCTGAATTATCTTTTGGAAAACATCGTCATCAATTTCACTGATCAAACGGATGTACAGCTCGAAGATCAAGTCTCAAGAAGAGAGTCGATGTATACAATACGCTCGTCAATCGTGCATGAAGAAGACTTGCGTATACAGCAGCGCATCAGGGCTCTTCGTCTATGCGCCAAAGGACTATTCGAGGCCCCTGTTGTCGCCCACCAAGAGTCACAATTTCTTCCTCAAGGCCAGGAAGCTCTAAAGAAGCTGTTCCATGGCATGTTCCCACGTGAGAGGAACAATACAGTCAGACACGCATTTTTCGACGAGTTGGTCAAGCTGTGTTGCGAAAGCAGGACCAAGTTAGGGACATACCCTTATGCCGAATATATCATACGAACCCTGCAAGAAAATATCGTACAGCATGCTCCCAGTAACAACACCGCTGATGGTATTTACTTCGCTGGCACCGAAGCCATCAGGTCAATATTTCTGCAAGCTACTGCCCTAGCTTCCAATGTAGCGAGTCAAGCTTACCAAGCTCTACTCAACATTGCCAGCCTGGCATGCAAATCACAGCGAGCGAGGCTAGCTGCAATGAGCGTACTATTTCGAATTCGTTGCGACACTTCGGGACTCATCTATGTACAAAAAGCTGCCGACAGTGCATATCTCGCAAGTGCTGTTTGCAAAACCGATGATTCTCTCGGCGCTATGTTTGCGGATGCAATTGATGATCCCGGTAATCATGAGTATGCTACTACGCGATTGCAAGAGGCTATAAATAGGCAACTTTGGATATATCCCAAGGAGGCGGAATATGTGGCATCGTGGAACGCGCCAGAGCTTTCGCCTACTCAGGTCAGGACGTCTATCCACAGTAAATCTGATCAGGGATTGCAGATGTCTGACTGGCTCTACCGCATCGCTACTAATCTCCAGGAAGACAAGGACTGGGAGACGTACAGCTATATTATTGTTCACTTGAGCAATCAGCTGCGTGACATCAAATTATTCGAGGGTTGCCATCAGCTCGTTGTCATTCTTCGATCCTTTCTATGCGGACGAGTACGGGATTTTGATAAGATGTTCGACCCACCCCAGGACGTTGGTCTCAAGAAGGTCGACGTCGCCTTGTGTTTCTATGATATCTTGACACACCTGATTCCATACTCCAAGATGCAACAAACTCATGGTGAAGCAGGGCATTTTGGTAATGACCTGGTGCGAGCATTTCGGTTCGGCGTACTGGGAAAATATGAGGGAACGGCAAGAGGTTGTATTCATGCGCTCTCTCTCTGTTGCTTTGAAACGCCTGCAGCAATTGCCTCTGAATATCCTGGAATCGTTTACGACATGTCTCGAACCATTCATCGGCCTTATCTCCTTGTCCACATCCTAGAGTTCCTAGCCCAGGTTGCTCGATTACCACAGCTCCACTCAAACTTCAACAAAACCGAAATCAGACAGATCTTCGGAATCTGCGTCAATGCCCTAAAGACACTCGAAGACAAGCAAGAGAACAAAGGGAATGTTGTCATTCATCCTCCAAGATCCAGCACGCCAGCTCGAGAAAGCGGCGCTTTAAAGAAGTGTACACCCTATAGAGCTGCTATGTTACAAGAGAAGGGGATACCAGAATACTCAGCTGCTCTTGCCTATCACACAATGATATTCTGGTTTCTCTCTATTCCCATTATCGACAGACGGACTTACGTCAATGAGATCACGAATCTTCTAGTGCGAGAAGACCCATCAGGCCAAACCAGAGTTCCTGAGCAGATGAAAGTTTTCGTTGACATGATGCAACGTAGCGCGTTCTCGGATCTTCCTGAAACAGCTCGTGATGAATCTTTTAGTGGAGAAGATGTGAATACTACTTCCTATATCAACGGCAACTCGGTGATTACCATTGAAACGAATAGAATTACAGGCCTTTCACAAATCACAAAGCGGCAAGCAGCTGCTACGGCACATGCAATATACCGGCCCTTGATCCAAGACCGGCCAGACCACTATGATCTTTCTTTCCTTCGGGAACGAGAGACTGATGATCGAGTCTTGCCATCTCATATATTTTTGAACATGATAGGCTCGGCCATTCCCGTCTCGTTGGGTGATCAAGCCTTGAAGCTTAATCCGAATGAGGATTATGTGAGGAGAGCTATCGCCGCGATCGACCGCATCCCCACCGTGGATAGTCACGGCATCGGTGTCTTGTTGGCAAAGGATGGTCAAACCAGTCAAGAAGAATATCTGTCCAATGACACCGGTACACACAGCTTCGACAACTTCCTAGATTTGCTTGGCACAAGAGTATCGCTACAGAAGCCATGCAGATTCGAAGTGCATCAAATGCAGTATGAGATAGATGGCAAGGAGACAATAGCGTGGAGAGACCGAACAAACGAGATTGTATACAAAATCTCAAGCTTCATGCCGACAGTCGATGGTGACCCCTACCAAATCCAAAAAATGGGCCTCATTGGCAATTCTAATGTCGTTATCGTCTTCAACCAATCAAACCAACCATGGACAATGGCCAACTTCCGGTCAGAGGCTGTATCAGTCCATATCGTCATCTCACCAGCAAATCGTGCATCGAGCCAGGAGTCCTCAGATGACATCGACCACGACTTCTATCACGTGGAGGTACTCACAAAAGAAGAATACCAAAACATTTCTGCAGCGGCAGAGAAAAAGGTGGTCTCGAAGGCCACGCTGGGTCCCCTTGTGAGGATGTTAGCCCTTAACGCCAACATCTTCGCAGCAACTGTTCGGTCGCTGGCCAATGGCCAAACCGAGTTCCCATCTTCATGGCGAGGCCGATTTCAAGAGATCGTTCGATTGCGCGAGCGTACCCAGCAGCGGGTCCATGACAATGAGGACTCATTGGCCCGAAGGTACGACTTCTCGCGGTGGACATGAGCTTTGCTTTCTCTTTTCATCGTCGTTTAGAGCAAGGTGTTGGAGGAGGAGGACGAACAAAAGTGCTTTCACATACTGAAAACGAATCAACATCTCTTCTCATCGTGTTCTAGTCCTTGCAAATGAAATTAGTGTGAAGTGAAGTAGAAGTAAAAGCAGGGTCACCAGCTTCACCTACTTTCCGAGCACATTGAAGACTTCGTATTTGCTTGCGCGTAACGCCACCTCTTTTGCCTCTGTTGCTGCCTCAGGCATAGTGCTGGAGACCTCACGACCCCGCGAGCCACAGCCATACGTCACCTGCGGCAGGCGCCAGAATTCCAGTAACACATGTTTAATGCTCCCTTAATTCCACTCAAAGCAACCATAGACATGAACGGCAGCATACCAGGTACCTCAGTCCATTGCAATTATGTCGCGGCGCGTCGGATCCTCCAATGATCCTCCATCACCATCTGCCTCCTACTATGATGTCTCGGATGATGAGGAAGGGGGGTACAACACCATCGCACACGCAAACACCGGTCGAGGCGTAAAGCTACTATATTCAAAGAGCAAGGTCTACGTCCATCCATCGCCTTCCGCCAAAGACAACATTCCTGGCTTCATCGCATTAGTACAGCAGAAATCAGCTCCTCTTGCTGCTGATGAGCGACCAGGAACTGCTAGCTCGAGCCATTCTAAAAGCCAGAACGATGCCTCGAAATACCTACTTGCTTGGGTGCCGGAATCGTCTCTGGCCCAGGACGATTTCAGCACTTATGTCAAAGTAGATATGAAGGACACTGAATCGCCGCCGAAGCAGACTTACCTGGTTCCCCCACTACCAGTATCATCTTCTTACGACGATTCCAATGTTGGTCCCTACGCTTTCTCTCTTCCCCTGTCTCACATTTACTCAATTCTTGTACGGCCGCCAAATCTCGGCTGGTGGTTTGGCAGCATCATCATAAATACAAAGTCAGGATCGAGTCTGCCTGCATTGTTCTTTCACGATTCGGAATGTGAGAGCACCATCTTGCAGAAGAAGAGAAAAACGAAGGAATCCTTCGATCCTTTCGGCGAGGGAGGTGACTTGTTCTGGGGTGGCGATGAGGTCTTGAAATGGTTGAAAAGATATGTCACTGTGGAGAGAAGTACTGCAGAGCCGTCAGTATACCTCATCAATCCTTCGGAGGAGGACCTGCTCGGATTTGGACAAGGCAGAAAGTCTCTCGAAGGCCAGGGGCCGAACAGCGATAAACAACAGTCGAAGAAGCAACCTCCTGGTCCGGGTATGGATCCATTAACGAAAGCTCTAAAGGAGACTAGATGGAAGATTCTAGAGAACTTGTCGAAGATCACAACGTTTACAAGGCGGACTGCCCAGGACCTGGCCAATAACAATAATCTGCCTCCGCAGGTTCGACGACTGCTGCAGAATCCGGAAGTACAGACAATTCAAGATGAGTTTGACAGTGCTCGACTGTATCTAGCAAGATGGGCTATGGGCATCGCCGAGCAGAGTGAGCGAGAACGGAGGCAACGAATTTACACCGCAAGAGATGTCCTTGAGACCGAAAGCAGCAGTGTAGGTGAATTTGAGATTTTAGATGGTACCGAAAGCATGTCTTTGAATGATAGCAAGCGGAGGCCAGTAACCATGAAAGAGTGGAAAGGCTACTTCGACTCAAAGGGCAGGCTACAGATTACCGAGAACGAAATCAAAGAAAGAGTCTTCCATGGAGGCCTCGATATGGAAGATGGCGTCCGCAAAGAGGCCTGGCCGTTCCTACTTGGTCTGTATGAGTGGAACAGTTCGGCTGAAGAACGAAAAGCAATGATGAATAGCTTACGCGATCAGTATATTCGCTTGAAAGGCCAATGGTGGGAGCGAATGATCGAAGGCCAAGCCACACAAGAACAAGAAGAGTGGTGGCGAGAACAGAAGAATCGCATCGGTAAGTCCTCACAGTCTGTATTTTTGGCTTAAGCTCACACCTTTACTGACCTCGCTACTCGCCATATAGAAAAAGACGTTCACCGCACAGATCGCCACATCCCCCTCTTTGCAGGCGAAGACATCCCTCATCCTGACCCATCCTCTCCATTCTATAATGAACACAGCCCTGGTACAAACGTCCACATGGAGCAACTAAAAGACATGCTCCTAACCTACCTCGAATATGACACTCCACCCGACGGCCGAACCTCCACCTCTATCACGATCAACCCTAACCCGCAAAATCTTGGCTACGTCCAAGGCATGTCCGATCTTCTTTCGCCCCTCTACGCAGTCTTCCAGGATGATGCCCTAGCTTTCTGGTGCTTTGTCCACTTCATGAAGCGTATGTCTCGCAATTTCGTCCGCAGCCAAGCCGGGATGCGCGCGCAACTTAATAGCCTTGACCAAATAGTTCAACTTCTCGATCCGAAACTCTATCTTCACCTCCAGAAGCTTGATTCGACAAACTTCTTTTTCTTCTTCCGGATGCTGCTTGTCTGGTACAAGCGGGAGTTTGACTGGTCCGACGTGTTGCGGCTTTGGGAGTCATTGTGGACGGATTACTTGAGTAGTCAATTTCACCTGTTCATCGCGGTTGCAATTCTCGAAAAACACAGGGACGTCATCATGGAACATTTGCGAGGTTTTGATGAGGTACTCAAGTATATCAACGAGCTTAGCGGTACTATCGAGTTGCAGAGCACGTTGATCCGAGCCGAAAGCCTGTTCCACAAGTTTGAGAAGATGGTTGAAGCGATCGACAGAAAAGACCATTTCCCAGCGGCCCCGATAGAAATCAGACAGCGCCAAGGAAAGGGTAAAGACCCTGAAGATAACTCGCAGACAGCAAAGCAGCCACAGGGCTCAAGTTCTAGCAACGACGCCAGTCATCAGCGGACAAACAGCGAGGCTGATAAGGAGAAAGTCATATCTCCTGAGCTGAGATTGTTGCTGAGCAAAGAGATTGTGACACTGGAAGAGAATGCTGATGCCGGAGCGAGAACAAGAGCAAGCGGCCTGAAGGACTGAGCGTCTTTTTTCTTTCCTTAACAGCGGGTGCAAAGGGATGCAACATCAGAAAATTTTTTATCATTAAACAAGATATACCCCACTCACTCTGTGAGACTGTCATCTCGTCTTCAATGCCACATCTAAACATGAGTGACAACGAGACACAGCTTACCAAGAACCGAGAGGGTAACTCCAAGACCACGCTTTAACCGCAACCCCAACCATCCCAAAAAAGGTCCATATTTTGAGTCTCATTCAGGCTCCCCACTGAATCTTCTCCTGATGGGTATGATAGATACAACGAGCCACCAACCAAACTAGCACCACGGCGATTCCCTCCCTCCTTCCTCATCACTTTTCGCTAGTCACCAGTACCCCGATCCTAACATGAATAAAATCAAAACCCACGCCAGGAATTTGTTAGCGGTCTAGTGCCTTCCAAACTAAAGTAGTCGTGGCTGTGGCTTGACTGTGTCGATAACGATATGGGGTGACTAAATATGGTTGGGAGGAGGTGGAGTCAGAAGGGGATTGGAGTGGTGTGTTGATCATCTGTGACAGTGAACTTATGTGTTCAAGTAGACATTGAAGATCGTTGTAGCGATTTGAAGGTGCTCGTGGGAGATCTGGTAACTACGAAGTATGCTAAGATATACTCAAGGACTAGGATTTCAGTGCTATTGCCTAGACCATACAAAGTAACAGGTGAGGTCGAATGAAAAGAACAATTGTGATGAGTTGTCGCTTTCAACGCTTGGGTGTTCAATACGTATATCATACAACATGATTTGATCATGAAAGTGGTCGAGGTGATTAATATTTCGCACTCGTCCTTCGTCGCCTCCTCTCTTCCCTATCTCGATCCCGATCCCGGTCCCGGTCTCGGTCTCGGTCTCGGTCTGGGTCTCGATCTCGATGAGAGTCTCGATGAGAATCTCGGAATTCATCCCTACCACCCTCTGGCCCGGCACTAGTCCCCCTCTTTCGATGCCGTCTCCTCCTCTCATGTTTGTCCTCCCCATCCATCTCCCCATCAACTGGTACGGCAAAATCATCCGGCACAGGTCCCATACTCCTCCGCTTCTCATCATAAGGCGGAGGCCTGCCGCCACCACCACCACCACCACCACCACCACCGCCGCCGCCATCGTTCACCGCTCCGCTCATATCATGATACCGCTTGGACCTCCTCTTCCCGCCGGTAGGAGGACGCATGAAACGAATATAATCGTCCACAGCTTGAAATTGCTGCAGAAGTGCTAACTCTGTTTCTAGCAGCATAGCTTCAGGTATTTGTACCTGGCGATCATGCTCTTTTGCGCCTCGGTAGTTCCATACGATCATCATACCATCAGTGAGATTGCCGCCCTGACCTGATGCAACATCCTTGGACTTTTGTTGTTGCGCATCGAATGTCCAGTCGGCTAGCGCGGCGGGATTGTAGTCGCCTCTATCTTGCGGGCCTGGGCCTCGTAGGCCGACCCGTGCGCGCACTGAGGCATGGATGTACTCGTTTGTGAATTGCAGTCGCTCGCCTGTAGTCCGGCCGGTAACTTGGTCCGTCCGTTGATATGCGCCTGGGGTACGGACTTTGCTGCCGGTTAGAGAGTATGGACCTTTCAGGGACTTGTAAATTTCGCCGAAGCCCCACCAACGAAGCTTCTGTCCGGATTCGCGATAATATTGCTTTATTGAATTCAACTGTGTTACTAGAAAGTCGGGTCGAAAGTCAAGGAATGGCTCGAGTCTTGACATCATCCACGCCAGGGTTATGTTGGCTAGTTCTTGGTCATCGTAGCCTCCGCCGACATTCGAATGAACGCCAGGGAACCATACTTGCTTGAGGTTCGTGCGTTGCTCGTTGGACTCTTTCTCCCAAAGAGCCGGTGTAAAGGGAGCTCTGTTCTCATCCAGAGCAAGTGCCTGGAAAGCATTTTCAACGCAAGGATGGATCACAGTATCGTTGAATTGGTAATCTTTCAACTTTCGTGGACGGACCGAAAAGGCCTCAAGCCATGGTGTGCGAGGTATACCGAGTGCGCCGACAGTGTCCCAGCAGCAAATTGCTTTGATGGGCACATGGGTACGAGTCATGCCTTGGCGTTCAAGTTTACGAACATAATGCTCATCGAATGGTCCTTTGTTTGAAAACGGGACATCAGGGTACGCTGAGACGTAACGTGGGCTGTCCTTGTGTTCCCAATCTTCGAAGATCTCACTGAAGTAAGGTAAGCCCTTCCGCGTCAATAATCCGATCTGACCTATTATGCCACCGACCGAACGGGCGGTGAAGGCGCCACGACTGAAGCCCATGAGGAAGATCTCATCACCATCTCGCCAGTTTGTTGCGATGTATGTGTATGCCTCCCTAATATTTTCCTTGATTCCGGCTCCGGTGGCACCACCTACCGCTCTAGACAGACGGCCGCCGTTTGTGCCCACGCCAGCCTGATAGTTGACAACCTGAGGTATTCCGTCTCTTGAGGTCTCCTTGATAGCCCAACCAATCCTGCTGATATTGGAGGGTGGCTGTTTCTGGCCATTCATTAATCCGTTGTCTGCATCCAGCCAGGTCCCGTCGCAGGTAATGATTAATCTCTTCTTTGGGCCATGTATTGGTCGCTCAATCGTGCCAGGCATTGGACCTTGTGTTGCGCTCAACGGCGGAGGTTCCATCCGCGACTGGGGGATCGAAATTGCTGAGATGGCGGCAGGATTTGGTGGTGGATGAGGTTGTACGAACGATGTGTGCGCGCTTACAGGTCCAGATGGGAGAGGAGGTGCGAAGGAGGTCTGTGTCGCTCCAGGGTTCGATGCAAAAGGCGAGGGGGAAGGAGGGATAGACATGGGTGCTGCATACCCGCTCGCATGGGAGGCACGAGCCGGGTCGTGCACCATGTGTGTCGACATGCTTGCGACTCTTGTTTGATGTCTCTTATCGTCGCATTTGTAAGGGCTTCGTCGGTGCTAGATATCGGACTATGCTACCTGCTGTGTTGCTTGTTGGGAGAATGCAAGAAGCTCTGCCGTTCGAGTGGCTGGTCTGTCGCAACCAGATTGATACCTTCAGTCGCATCACACAGGCATAGTCGCTGGTCGGGGAGCTCGAAAATGGTGTCGCGCGTGTATTTGAGAGCGCAAGATGGTGATGCAACGTCGTAAGGTGTCAGCTGAGGTCCACCAGCCATCGTGTTTTCTGGTCAACGTCTCGACCAGTGAGGCAGGAAGTGCCTCGCTGCGCGGTCGAATCAAACGCCGACGACATCATTTGCCCTCCCACTCGTTACTTCTTAGCACGGCTGCGCCCGGAATCCACTTTTGGAGGGATGTGAAAAGACCCCATTTGGGTAAGGTGTGGGCTTGCGATGTTCTGCTTCCAAGCTAATGCAAGTCGCAGACGTGTTTGGATGCTTGGAACTTTGTTCATGTCAGAGATCTAAAGAGAATGAAAGAAGGCATCTGGCATTGGCAAAATCCGATTGATTAATTGATTGACTATTGGCTGGTTGATTCCTACTACCTAAGAACTACATCAATGGACAACGCTCTCATCCCCACATGGGCTTGCTAGGACACCGGCGCAGGAGCGGCTCCTTCATAAACAACCCAAAGGCCAATAGCACATAGATTCCAGTCTTGGAAATAGTGCAACCAACTGTCAGTACTGCTCAACCTCCAACTCATTACTCCCCCTGCTCCACTCAATCCTGTCCAAATCTTGTACGCATTGCCGGGAGTAACGCTGTTTATGGTAATTGGTGCATCCAGTCCAAGTGCTGGTTGAGTGTTGCCGGTTGTACTATCTGTCGCACCTGTAGCGTATTGGTACTGAACCGCTTGGAGGGTACCAGCGCTCTCGCTGTCGTTGTTGTTTCCGGTCCATTGATAGTCAGACGTACTCAGTTGGTTATGTCGTGGAAATGTGAAATACAGTGAGCATTGTTGATGGGCTCGAGAGGGTGGAATGTCGAAATTGTATATCGTTGCGCCGTTGCTTGGGCTGATGTCGGCAAAATATGAGTGACCCATTGCGACATTGGAGCTGTTGATCGGTACGATAAGATGTGGAAATTCGTAGCCTCCTTCTGGAAGATAGTAGGGACAGCTTGCGGTATCTGCTTTTTTGAAAGGTGACGGTATCGCCCTAGCAATGCCCGTGATTGCTGTCAAGAGACTAAGGACCTTCATCTTGACTTGCTTGGTCGAATCTAGCGGCCGTCACAAATGAACGCTTGAGATGCGCTTGACACAAGACTTATACCTCTCTTCTTCATCAACGCCATGTTCACATCGAGCGATCTTCCTCATAATCTCAAATGTTGTGAAAATCATTTCGGAAACCAACTATGCTGCCGCAAGCCTGACATGTTTCGATCAGCATCCCAACAGGCATCACTGACGGCATCGAGCACGTAGTAAGGGTGTAATTAGACTTCATTCAGCAGGCTTGATCAGCCAGGGCTGCACTGAACACTCAACATTCAATCATGCCAAGCCTGCTAATTGGTCGAACAAATGCCTGTGCGCGCATCACATCTTGTGTGACATGCCAGATAACAGGTGATGACAGCAATTTCCTTGCAGTGGTCTGTGCATTGTAACTAAACAATATCGCCCATCGTACTTTTGCCAGTTTTTCAAAGCTATTGATCTGGGAAGTCGCCCATGTTGTGTATGCTAATATCCATCCTGGTCTTTACAGACGGACTTTCCGCCTCATAGTTGTGTACGTGGTTTTGAGCATGCATAATTCGTAAAGTAGGATCTGCAGGCTCAGCTGGTTTAACCTTGCCTTCGCCATCAACGACTGCACCATTCGCTGCAACCTTCAGCTGGTCAACACCCGCAATGCCGAAAGCAACGGCACGACGGGCTTCAGCTTCTACCTTAAGTTTTCGGCTCTGACCACGGATCTGCTCCAAATGATTGAAATAAGCGTGGTCGACGGGCGTGACGTAGGTTCCGCAGAAGACTCCAACTTCAAAATTTGAAGGCGCGTTGGCAGCTCCTGATTCTCTTGCCGCCATGTTACAAGCTTCCTTTAAGTCATCCAAAGATTGGTAGATCACACTGTCTGCTCCGATGTGTTTCGCAATTGCCTCGGCACCTTGAAAGTTGTGTGCCACAAGCTCATAGGGTGATGCCAGGTCAATTCCATAGATGTGAGCATGTGTAATGGGAGGTGCACAGCTCGCGAAATGCACTTTCTTGGCTCCCGATTCTCTTGCCATATTGACAATCTCATGGCTCGTCGTGCCTCGCACAATACTGTCGTCAACCAGGAGCACATTGCGGTTCTTAAATTCTATAGCCATTGGATTGAGCTTTCTTCGAACACCTTTCACCCGCTGTTTTTGCTCTGGCATAATGAATGTTCGGAATACGTAGCGGTTTTTGATGAAACCACCAGTAAATTCCTTGCCAAGCTCTTTCGCCACAACAGCTGCAGATGTGACCGATGTTTCAGGTATTGGAATGACCACGTCAATGTCAGCTAGTTCTTGCGGACTTAGCACATTCTTAATGTTTCTTGCCAGCATGACACCCATCTGTTGTCGGCTTCGGTGGACGCTGATTTGATCTATGACAGAGTCAGGCCGCGCGAAATACACATATTCGAAGATGTCGGGAGCGTAGGCTTTCTGCTTTTGCACCTGTCTGAAGTGAGGTTCACCACCCTTCTCGATGATGACAGCCTCACCCGGTAGAATGTCTCGGATGACTTGAAAGCCTAACTGTTCAAGAGCAACTGACTCTGAAGCCATCATGTAGTCATTGCCCGGCCCATCTTGTGAAGGCCGTGATCCAAGAACAAGTGGTCGAATGCCATATGAGTCTCTGAAGCCGATGATACCGTAGCCAGCCAACATAGCAGTACATGCCCAGCCACCCTTGCATTGATCGTACATCCTACTCAATGCCTTGAATATGTCGTCCTCGTTTACTCTTGCTTTGCCCGTTTCATTCAGCTCGTTCGCAAATATATTCAGCATAAGCTCGCTATCAGAATCCGTGTTTATGTGTCGGTGTGCTTCGAGATCAAGGAAGCGCTTCAGCTCTGCAGCATTGATCAAGTTCCCGTTGTGTGACAAGCATATTCCATAGGGACTATTGACATAGAAAGGTTGTGCTTCTGCATTTGCGCTGCTTCCTGCAGTAGGGTATCTGAGATGCCCAACGCCCATGAACCCAAGCAAATCTGCTGCTCTTGATCCATCGTGGAACACTTTGGCGGCCATTCCATTCCCTTTACACTGGTATATCCTGCCGCCTGAGGCACAAGTAGCAATGCCACAAGCATCCTGACCACGGTGTTGAAGGAAGTAAAGGGCTTCGTGAAGATCGGCTGCAGCGCCGTTCGACGCCGAATTGGCAAGAATAAGGGCTGTAATTCCGCACATTATGGCTATCAGGTCGAGCTAGATCTGTCTTATGAATAAGGTTAGTGGCTCAGCCAGTATTGAGTTGTGCGTAGGGAAGATTGTGAAGTAAATTGTGGTCAGATCAATTGCTATCAACAAATGAGATTCAGTAGTCTAACATCTTTTTAATAACTTGCGTTCATCTTGTGAGGCTATGGGGAAGTTGTGCTTCGTCCGAACTTACTAGAAGAATTGAGCAACGATGTAGCATTAGTGATGGTTGGGTCAAGGTACTGAAATAGCTGGCGCGCGAGAGGAGCTATGTTTGATACATGGTAACCACAAAGTAGTTGAATCTCCAAGATCTGAACTTGAGAGAAAAACGTTTGGCTTGGTCATGCTGGGAGAAGGCTGTTTCTTACTATCACATTTTCGAGAATTTTGCGCGGCTCAGACCAAAAAGTCTTTCATCATCCCGGCTGGCTCCCCCATGTCTCCGGGACACCTCCCTGTAAGAGAACTTTTCGGATAATCGTTCCTCCGACGCGATGTGACTTTACATGGAAGCTTGACGACCTTCTAATGTTTTGTAATTGTAGATATGTCATTAACAGCGCTGCGAGACCATTAAAGACCATGCAATTGGTAGCAATGATACTCAGCCTCATAGCTTTGTCGCGACCAAATCTGACTGTCATGGATTGACCGTGGACCTGGATACTGCTTTATGGACAAAGCCACGCCT
Source organism: Neophaeococcomyces mojaviensis (assembly GCA_030247915.1). Classification (NCBI taxonomy): domain Eukaryota; kingdom Fungi; phylum Ascomycota; class Eurotiomycetes; order Chaetothyriales; genus Neophaeococcomyces; species Neophaeococcomyces mojaviensis. The sequence goes on from JAPDRQ010000044.1 coordinate 131,960, forward strand.
GAAGAACAACATGGCCTTCTTGCTCCTCCCAAATACCAGCATGATCTATTGCGAAACTGTACTCAATCCTTAATGTCTTTCTGCGTGCTGAAGATGGCAGACTGGTGGTGATCTCACAGACAAGGGGCCATGGAACTAAGCCTCAGAAAAGGCACGAAGAGGCCCAAGTTGTGAAAGGCCAACCCTCAAGCTGGATCCAAGCTACAACCAAGAGACTACTGCTCTATGTTTGAAGCCAGCAAGAGATGGTCTTGCTTGTTGTCCCGACCCGTCAGTGAAGTGTGCACGCAATTCCTCTTGCAGAGCGAAGGATAAGCTGGACTGAAACATGTGTCCGATGTTCAATCCTCCTTCACTCGCACTGTCGTCGACCCTCGACGATGAGGCTACAGTGATGATGCACCCTGTTGCCGAGCAGTTATTTGAACAAACTTCGTGGGAGGTCTAATTCAAATGCTTTTCCTCTTCTACTACAGAATTTCTTACCTCTCTTTACCTTCTCCCTTCTCAGTCTTGTGCTTCTTGACACGTCTAACTCTTCATTATTCTTGTACAAACTCACCGGTAGATCTCTTGATCGTTTCTAGACGTTTTGTTCAATCCACAATGCCATTAAGATCGTCAGACAACAACAACAACAACGACATGAACTCGGAAGTGAGAAAAGCCACTTTGCCAAGAGGGCACGCCACATCTTCACCAGACATAAAAGCCCCGGCTATCACTAATCTTGAGACAGACAACGACATGGGAAGCGTTAACATTCCCGAATCACAAACATTCATGCCAGTGCCTACTGCTCCAGCCGTAACCAAAGGCATGAAAGACCTTGCTCTTCATGAGAAGAATGTTGGTACCGCGGGTGAGGGTTATGGTAGATATATGAAATATAAGAGGAGGTTTGAGGATGATGACCTTCAGGAGATTTCAGAAAGTCAATTCAAGAGGGCACGTAATGAAAGTCGAAGATCTCTTCAGGAGCTATCCAATCATCAGTTCGAACCTTCTAACCACAACTCACAATTATCACGTCACAGAAATTCTACAGCTATCAACCTCCGTTCGAGGCTTGCTGACCCCTCGGATGTCATCAATCTCGATTCGGATCAGGAATCTCGAAGACCATCAGCAGTAACAACATTAAGTCAAGACACTTCCATCCCTGATCTAGTTGACGAGTCGGACGATGAAGTCACAGTCACTAGCTTCAGAGCAATTGGTAGACCAGAGAAGAAAAAAGTTTGTCCCAAAATCCTCGACTCAACGAAAATTGACGCCCCGTCTGCCATGCAAAATGGAGTCCAATGTCGCCCAGGTCTGTTCGTCGAACTCAGAGATGGTACATTCATGAGCATCGTGAAAATTTACCGAGACAAAACACATGGCCATGTCTTGATTGGAACCATATTCATTCGTGTAGGCAGTCTCAGCCCAGTTATGCCCATTCAACGCAACGCAACAGAGTGGAAAGCTGCTGGAGACAGAAGCACACTTGACACCAGGCTTCCATTGAGTCGCCAGGGACACAGTCTCGTTAACGAGTTGGTCCAGAAGATTAAAGTAGGATCTGGTGAAGAAAAGGCCGATTACGGCTTGTGGCGCCGACCGATACAAGATGTTGTACGAAAGAGAGATTTGATTCTAACGAATAGTTACTACGAAGATGTTTGCATCACCACACAACATGCGCGATTTAATTCCAACATGGAGGACACAGCTTCTCTTATATGCAGATGGAAGGAAATTGTTGAACACGGTGAGAACGGCAAGTGGAAAGAACAGAGACTAGAACGAGTGTCGGAGAGAGAAGCGAGCCACCTCGTCAAAACACAAACGCAGCTCGAGGAATCTTGGTGCATTCGGAACCACACCAATGCTACCTCAGGAGAACAGTCAATCACCTTCGCTGATGCCTTCTGTAGAGCAGGAGGAGTTTCAGCGGGTGCCCAGCAAGCAGGGCTTGATATCAAATACGCCTTTGACTGCGATGAGAACAAGATCGCCACCCATAAGATGAACTTCCCTAGGTGTCGCAGTTCTGTCATGGATGTAAGCGAATTTATTAGCTGGGCAAATCGGCAACAAATTCAAATTCACGTCCTTCACCTCAGTCCGCCGTGTCAACCCTTCTCGAACGCAAACACCACGCCAAATGAACAGAAGAACGAACGCAACCAACCACCTCTGCTAGCGTGCGGCGAGGTCATCAAGGCATTAAAACCGAGAATTGTTACGGTAGAAGAAGCACCGGGTATTGCAAGTCGGCACAGCGAGTGGTTCCATGCCCTCCTGAACCAGTTCACGGAGCTTGGTTTCTCCCTTCGCTGGACAAATCTGAAGTGTGCCGATTTCGGCGTCCCTCAACAGCGACGTCGCTTCATGATCATCGCAGCAGCGTAAGTCTTCACCCACACCTCACTTCCAGCTCATGGTACTAACAGATGTCAGACCCGGTGAAACCCTCCCTCCGTTCCCCGAGCCGACCCACGGCCCCGGCGACTGCTCGGTCGCACGGACCCTCGCCGAGCTCGAACGCGTCCACGGTACGCGTCCACTAACGCGCCACGATACCCGAACGATGCTGCAGCGGGCAAAGCCGCCATACGACGCGAACTGCCTCGCCAAGACCATTACCACTAGTGGCGGGGACAACTACCACCCTAGTGGTCGGAGGCAGTTCACTGTCCGCGAGTATGCGGCTTTGCAGACGTTCCCGTGGGCGTTCGAGTTCGGGAGGTACAGGGACGGGAGGGAGTTTACCGTTGCTGAGCTGAGGACCCAGATTGGGAATGCCGTGCCGCCTTTTGTGGCGAAAGCTGTGTTTGGGAGTGTCGTGAGGTCGCTCAGAGAGAGCGATGAGAGAAAATTGGCGCCGAGGACAAGAGAGGGTGAGGTTGTTGTTATCGAAGATCAAACAGAAGAATGACCACGGTTGTGGCATCAGTACAGAGAAAGAACAACGCACCTGGCTGCGCAGGTGGTTTGAGAATGCATCGAAACGCTATTCAAAATACTAAAAGTTTTTTTGCTCTTCCAACATGTCAGCTCGCGCCGTCCTTCTCGGCTCCTGCCTTGATTAATCTCACTTCTCGAGGTGTTGAGTGCTCGGTCTGGAGCTCGTCGTGACCTTAACTTGGCTAGGATCCTCGTCAACGGACTGGTGCTCCACCAAAGAATACGGCAGGGTGGAATACAGGGCACAGACTAGGAATGCATTACCACCGCAGGCAGCGAAAAGCTTTCTAAATTTATTGTGGATGAACCAAAAACATGTATACGAGACGGGGATGGAAGCCAAAAAGTGTCGTGAAGCAAGTAGGAGATGTGGACGTTAGTCACCAGCATCTTTGCACGCTTACCCGGGATACTGATAGTTAAGATATTCAGCGGCCTTTGAAGTCTCACATGGCGTCACAGCCTTTGGTGTAATCCCACGTTCGAAAATGGTTTGAATTTTCAGTCTACTAGGCAGACTCGTCTGAAGTATGCAAAAAGCTTCATTGCATGTCATGGGATGTATACCTCAGCCCACTCAGTGGTGGATGCAGACCATAGCCAGCACCAGAACCATCGACGAGCAGGCCTCCGTGTTGTTGAAACAGATCACTTATTCAAGCTCCTCCTTCCTCGAATCACAGATGCACTCTTTGTGCTATTACTTGTTCATCTCAGCAGCCTTGGCCTTGAGTTCATCCTTGCCCTTCGCGTCTGGTAGTTGGTCTTATGATCTGTTAGTTCATGCTACTATTCCCGGTCACCCCACTCACCAGATGGTATTTGGGGACCCTTCGACGCATGGTCTTGAGCAGTTGCCTTTACTGGGCCCTTGTTCTCATCGTGGATTGGGTGATCAGAAGCGGTTGAGTCTGAGGACTCTTGGGCGACCTTGTCGGTAAGGTTGCTGGGGGCAGTTTCTTCGCTTGGGAGGTGAGGCATCTTGTATTGGGATTGCTGTTGTGAGGCTCTAGTGTGTCTAAAGACTTTTTATGGGCGTTGCTAAAGGGTTTGTGAGAGTAAGTAGCGAAGATGTTTAGGAAACAGCAGGAAACACGACTCTCGTGTGCCCTGATATCAACCCGCTTCAACTTCGTCACTTGAATATGTTTTAGACGATGACGTCTGTGGCGGGGCTTGAAACTGTGCCTCGCCACGATTCCACGTGCCCAGTGTGCAGATCCACAGGCACCCCTGGTACCCAAGCCACATCGAGCACCGCTCCATAAACGACTGCATCATCCTTGTCACTAACAAAAGTAATCCTCTTCAGCGGCTGCTCACGAGTCAGGCACAACCATTTCCTTCACCCAATAACCACTCGCCCGAAACACGACTTGTCTCGCAGCATGCCAGTGAGACACTCATAACTCACACCTCTTTTGTGCGACCCTCTTTACATGCAACATGCCATCCGTGCTCTCGGACCACGACAAGGAAACTGTCAAGCGCCTCGTGCCCAAAGCTTCCAACAAGATCCAAGCTGTTGCCGTCGCACGACTGTACGTCGCACTGCCAAACAGGAACAGATGGATCTACACAGGCCTCCAGGGAGCAGCTGTGCTCTCCAACGACCTCGTCGGAAATACCTTCTGGATCAAACTGGTCGACATTTCTCCTGCTAACCGCGGCGTGATATGGGATCAGGAGATCTACGATCCATTCCAATACAACCAGGACCGAACCTTTTTCCACTCCTTCGAGCTCGAGCAATGTATGGCCGCGCTGTCCTTCGTGGACGAGAAAGAGGCGAGGCAGTTCAAGAAGAAGATGGACGAACGGGAGAAGAATGCTAGTAAAGCTACAAAAGCGACGCCTTTCGGTTCTGCAGCCGGAGGTGGACAGCTTGCTCACCTCAATGGCGGCGGTCACAAAAGCCACAGCAGGCTGGGCGGCTTATTTGGGAGAAGCAGGAACAGCTCCAACCCCATTGCTCCCGCCCAATCTGTGCTGCCTCCACCGCAACCAGTGTATAGCTCTGTGCCTACCGGACCCGGTGGAAGTGGGCTCCACAACAGTGGTGGCATTGACCTAGCAGATCCCTCGTGGCGACCCATCTTGGACGAACTTCTACAGATGGGCATCACAGAAGACCAGATCGCTCAGAATGCCGACTTCATCAAGGCATATGTTGAGAAGAAGCAGGCTGAAGAAATGGCCAACGGCATAGCTCAAAGCCTGTCACACAGCAACTCGACCTCCAGTCGAGCTCCACCGCCTCCTCCACCGCCAAGTGGCCCACCCGCTGCCCGTCTGAGTCCAGACAACACAGGCACAACCACCTCAAGCAGACGAGGTCCGCCACCCGCTCCACCACCATCCCGACGTCCAGCAGCAGGCCGTGCACCCTCTCCACCACCTGCGCCCTCCCCAACAAGAACCCCATCACCTCCGTCAACACCCCAACCACGCTTCAGAGCCCCACCACCGCTCGCCGACGCCGGCAAGTTTGCCGTCAAAGAAGGGGGAGCAATGCTTCACTCAGGCCGCCAGCGTGCCTCCTCAGGCGCAGCCCTCGCCAATCCCGGTCCACCACCTCCGCCTCGCCCACCAAAAGAACCTGAAGAAGACCACATCCCAGGCCAGGCCTTCCGTGTCCCGCCACCCTTCACAGGCAACCGCCAATCCTCAGCACCACCTCCACCACCCTCGAGAGGACCTGTCCCGCCACCGCCTCCTAGCCGCAATACTGATTCGGGTCCTCCACCACCTCCTTCTCGCGGCCCTATTCCACCACCACCGCCTTCTCGCGCGAACGCAGCGCCTCACCCGCCCCCAGCCAGAAATGCTCGGCGTCGATCACGGCGACCCTCAACCAACGCATCCCTCCCCCTCCCCCTCCACCACCAATGCCAGGTCTGGGCAGTGGCGGCCCACCTCCTCCACCCCTATTACCACCAATGTCATCTGGTCCGCCCCCGCCTCCTCTACCACCTATGTCATCTGGCCCACCCCCACCTCCTTTACCGCCAGGTCATGGTTCAGGTGGTCCGCCCCCTCCTCCGTTGCCACCTGGCGGCTTAGGCTCTGCTCCACCGCTACCTAAATCAACAGGTGGTGGTGACCGCGACGACCTGTTAGCCGCGATCCGTGGCGGCGGCGCAGGTGGTCTTCGCAAAGTTAAAGATACGGATAAGCGCGATCGGAGCGCAGCAATGGTGCCTGGTTCGGAGAACGTGGCTGCAACGAGTGGTGGAGGAGGTGGTGGTGGTGGCGGTGGAAGTCCTGCGCCAGCTGGCGATGCAGCAGGTCTCGCCGGAGCGTTGCAAGCGGCGTTGAACCAGAGGAAGAAGAAGGTCAGCGGGTCTGGTAAGTGCAGATTTGTCGTTGTCGCGAAAAAAGAAGGGATGCTAACGTGTGTGCAGATGACGAGAAGGACGACGATGACGACTGGTAGAAACGCAAACGTCAGATGCGGAGTTGAATTTTTTTGGAAACCACGTTTGGTCCAGCATGCGAATCTGTGACGGCTATTGAGCATATTTAGCGCTTCATCGATTCGTTCGTTCGCAAGCAAATTGGTGCGATTGCAGTAGGAAACCACGCCTTGAATAGGAGTATTCCATACCCAAGACCAGTATGTGACATCACACAGAAGAGTAAATACAATCCAGACATTGCCACCATCAAACAGATGATTCAAAGTTCTTATTGATATGCGAGAAAGTACGGAATTCCGCTCCTGCCCTGTCTACCTATCTATACCACCACCATCTTTTTAGTACACGCGATTACAAGTCTCAATCATCCTCAACGCCGAATCCTGTTTCAAAGGTATCGCTTAAACGCAGCAAAATATATTTCTTTCATGAGTCGTGGGCGCCCCTTCTTCTGCCATTACATCTGCATCAGAGAAAGGATGTTTGCTTTACATCCTCGTTTTGTCTCTCAATCCAATTGCCGTATCGTCTTTGACATTGACTGTTGGAGGGTCGGGTCGGCCATAGTCGTCCGCGTCGGAGTTGGTGGGTTCGGACCCGTCGTTGCTAGGGGTGTTCAGCTTGTGCAATCCGAGCCCTTCCATGCCTGGCCAGAGTACAGGTCCTGTCCCTGTTCCCGGACTTGTGCTCTTCCTTACACCTCTCCATTCTCGTTCCTTTGCAGCAAGAATCTCCATTGCCTCGCTTCTCCAGTTTCCCCTGTTTGATGATCCCGCAAACTGCCCACTCCTCAACGTTGGATTCCCATTGTACAACTTCATCCCACCTTCACCCCACATCCTTACCTTCTGTACCTTTCGCAGTTTTCTCAATCCGTACACGCAGATCCAGCCGCTGAGAATGAAGGATATGGACGTAACAGCTCCAAAACCCCAGTTGGTTTCCTCAATGAAGTTTTCCAGATTCATACCGTAGAAGCCTGCTATCAGGGTACCGCCTGCGAGGCCCAGTGTCGCAATGCTGACTTTGATCTCGAAGAGCATGAGCTGATTTCGGTTGGCGTCTAAGATCGCTTTCACCACTTCTTCGGTGTTTCTGATGTTGCTTATTAAATTTCCGCTTATCTCAACGACTTCATCGCAAATCTTGTGATAGGATTCAAGGAGCATTTCGATTTCTTGGTGGTCTTGTTCGGCTCGTGGCTTGCCTGTTTGTTTGCGTTCGGTGAGGTACATGCTTGCCAAGTCGTCGTCGGCTTCGAGGAGCTCGTAGAGGGCATCTCGAACCAAACGGGCTTTTTGTTCAAATGTGCCAAGTTTTTTGGAGTGAATGAGAAGGTGGCGCAGTTTCTCACGGTCTATGTCCTCTTCTAGTGCGCGAAGAATATGTGTTACAGGATCGCGGACAAGGGCGAATTCGGCTTCGAGACCCGAGGTTACAGATATGAGGACTGCTTCTAGGGCACGGAACTCATACGGTAGGTAGGTTGTGGAATGTGCGGCGTCCGTTGCGGCCGTTTTCTGTCGCAGTTTGCCTTCTAGATCATACATGAAGAGGGATTGGGTGTAGGAGTCTGTGCTGCCGTAGGCATCGAAAACTAGAACTCTGTCGGATTGAATGAGGACGCGGAGATGGAGGAGGTTTATTAGGATTGCGGTTGGGCGGACGAGGATGTGTGGGAGCACGGAGGAGTCGATTTTGCGCAGGTCGCGGGGGAGGAGTCCGTATTTGGCTATCAATTCGGATTTCTTGAACTCGCCCGAGACCAGCGTCACAGAGCCGTTTTTGTCGAATTCGGTGCAGCGCAGTTTCAGTTCGGCACCTGTCGGGTTGCGGGAGAGTGCGCGAGAGAGGTTGAAGAGTTGAGCGGATGATTCCTCGTAGCTATTGCCGGTAGGGGAGAAGGAGTAGTCAGGCAATGGTCGGTGCTCTTCATCATTCTGTTTCTCTTTCCATTCTCGACGCCGATTCCATATTCGGCTCCACCATGATGGCCTATCGTAGCGGGTAGGAGATGTGTCTGAAGAGACGTGACGGTTGGGATGGTATGGGCTGTAGGGTGGATGCGATTTGGGTGCTGGAAGTGCTCTGCATTTCTCTCGATTTCGAGCAAAGAGATCGTCTATGTAGGAGCGAGGGCTAGCATAACATCTTCGCTGCACCAGACATGGTTGTCGTGGTCGGACGTGTGAGAGACCTTCTCGGTATGTTCGAGACGAGCCTTCAGCAGAGCGCAAGTGGCAGAGACCATCCGATTGCGATCGCAGGAATCGTAAGAGGGCTGACGATGGCGCAGGGACACCAGTCAGAGCACTCATTGCTCGTCAAGACTGGTGAGCGATCAGATAGCAGTTGTACCTGCTGTCGTAGCTCAGGTTGAACAATGTCAAAGATCCGGAAAATTTGGCCGTTATTCAAGATTGGCTTGCAGACCATCTCTAAATGGAGTCCGTTGCAGATCATGACATACCCCTTTCAATGACGCTCTTTCACCAATCAATGGCACATAGATCTAACCGGATATAATCAGGATGATTCTCACAACAAAGTGATAGATACGAACATGTCATTGAGAACCGCGCAAGAATCCGAAGACCGAAACAAGCAGAAAGCTGACATACAGAATCGATCTTAGAGGGCCTACGGGCATTCTATCAAGAGCATACGATATAGGCATACAGTCGACTCCCAACGCTCAGACAAATAAAGACGCTCGCCATCATCTCACATGCTTGATCAGTAGACGCGCTGACCTTCGCCTGCAACCTCGTCGATCGCCTCCTTAATGATCTGAATGCCCTTGGCCATGTCCTCCTTCGAAATGTTGAGTGGAGGGATGAATCGAATTGTATCGTAGATAGATGTGGTCAAAATGAGCATATCCTTCTCCAAGCACTTAGCCTGGATCCTGGCAGCATAGTTTTGACCAGGCTGGCATTCAAGCGCCAACATCAGTCCCAGCCCTCGCACGTCGTAGATCACCTTGCTCGTCTTCGGATCTTTGGCGCACTCTTTGAGCATGCCTGTCAACTCGGGGCCACGAGCATTGACATTTTCGAGGACCTTCTCATCCTGGAATGCTTTCGCAACAGCAACACCAGCAGCGCAAGAGATGGCGTTACCACCGTAAGTACCACCCATTGAGCCTGTCTTTTGCATGTCCATAAGCTCTTTGCGGGACACAATCCCAGAAAGCGGGAAGCCGTTGGCGATGCCCTTGGCCATAACGAGAATGTCAGGCCGAACATCGAAATGCTCCGTTGCAAAGTACTTTCCTGTTCTGCCGAAGCCGGATTGCACCTCATCAAGCACGAGGAGGATGTTGTTCTTGTCGCAGATCTCGCGAACCTTTTGGAGGTATGCCTTTGGGGGCGGGACATAGCCGCCTTCGCCAAGGACGGGCTCGATGAAGATGGCTGCTGTGTCGCTTGGTGAAGTCTCGCGTTTAAGCAATAGCTCGAGTTTAGAGACCGGGTCCATACAGCAGTTGTCATAGTTGTACTTGAAGTCCGAATGCTTGGCGATCGAGCATTGTGCGCAATACGGGAAGTCGACCGAGAAGACACCAGGCATGAGCGGTGCAAAACCCTCGCCATAGATCGTCTTGGACCGTGTCATATTCATGGTTGCGAATGTCCGGCCATGGTAGCTGCCCTGCATAACAATGATGTTCTGCTTTTTCGTTGCATGTCGCGCTAGCTTCACGGCTGCTTCCACTGCTTCGGAACCGGAATTCCAGAAGAAGAATGTATCTAGTGATTTGTGTGGCATCATGGGCAGCAGTGACTCGATGAGCTGCAAGTAAGGCTTGTGGAATGCAATGTTGACTTGACCATGAACGAGCTGAGTGGCTTGATGCTGCACTGCTTTCGTTACCGCAGGGTGGCAGTGGCCCAAGTTGGTGACACCAATACCACAGGTAAAGTCGAGCATTCGACGGCCAGAGGTGGTAGTAACATAGCTACCAGCGCCGGATTCGAGAACTTCGTTTGTAAGACGACCAATACCTTTGGCTATATGCTTCACGCCAAATTCGGCGAGTTTAGAGTGTGCCATGGCCGTGTGCTGGTTATGAAGGCTGGTGAGTATTTCATCATGATGAAGAGGTCAGCTTGTTTTGTATGGGTTTGATTGGGTTCGAGCGTTCAGCTCCGTCTGGACCCGCTGTGAGCTTGACGGAGCTTAGCACCAATACAACGACCTACACCAAAAATGGCTAGCCCTTCTACCATGATGAATGACTAAGTCAAACGTACACTTTCTACATCAGTTGGCACTCGAGAGATGCCATGATTGGGACTGTAAGTGTGGAGTTCCTAAAAAACTCAGTGTTTGAGTCATTAGAAGCATGAAACTCGACTGTCATTCTCGTGTTAGCTTGCAACATCTGTGCTCGCAGAACCGCTGATAATGCCTTGTCTTCGGACCGACGTTGAGGACAACCAATATTTTGCTGGGCAGAACTTCTACGTATGCCCATGGAGTTCATTGCCTGTTTAGAATCTTCAAGTTCTGTCGCTGCGGTTTCTCTTCAAATTCACTGTCTAGGATGGGACCAGACTATCCTCCAGTGATGACGCTTAAGACAGTTACTTAAGCGCCTGATATGCGTACACCACAATTAGCAGCGCATGGGGGACAGGTACCGTGATCGTGAATGCCCATGCTTCGATGGCTTACTGTGTGGTCTCGTCTCAGCAGTCTTCCCACAAGGTCATTATGCCTAGAAATAGCATCAACGAGCCCAGCTCCTCGTGCGGGCTCTTAGCAGGATCTGCCGCTCTTCAGTCATTTGTCAACTTACGATACCGACAACCTCACCTTCTCGTGGTCGCTGCACTCTGATGCCTCTCAGCAAGTATGGAAGTGGCCTCCAAAAGTTGTTGTCTGCCGTAATGTCGACAGTAACAACGGACTTCGAAATGATTTCGAGTTCTGTCAAGAATTGAGTGGATCTTTCACTTGCAAAGTATGCTTTGCTTGCACGAAGCGCCTCAAGCAGAATCCGATCTTGAACTCATACCTCAAGTATCCGAGAAGTTTAACGAAGAAATGTCTATTTAAACTCGCCGCCCTGATCATTGGTACTTTTTCTTCTTTACTTCTCCTTCAGTGTCCCCAACCGGGTTACATCACTCAACCTTACCCATCCATAACGACAATAACGACAACATCATCAATACGAGTATGTCCAGTTCCTTCCTCGTCTGTGGCCACCTTTATTGCTACCTCGCTATTAGGGCTTTCATGCTTTTGCAGCATAGACAAAGCTGATGTCCTCTAGATATTCCTTACTTACATCATCTCGATCCACCTCATTGGTTCATCTTCATCACCAGCAACAAACGCGGCAACTCCGAGGCGCTCCCAACCACCTCAACCATTTTCTACAAGATGTACGACATGTTACCAGATGAAATCATCATGGAGATGGACCCTCCTTATCCTGAAGAGGACTTCTCGTTCACGCCGAAGTATCCTTCTGTGGACGCAACAACAAAGACCTATTCCGAACCAGCAGCCTGCATGCCACAATTTGGAGTAAGGGTCGAGCAGCATGAGACTGAGACCCAACAGCCCCAGGCCGGATTACCATATACTTCTATTCAATTACCTAAAAGCCGACCTGAACGGCAAAGAATCAGTAAACGACAACTCGAGAAGCAGGTTGCCAGTCTCAAAGCATATAATAATTTCCTCAAAGCTAAATCATCGTACCTGGATGCATCTATCAAATATCTTACTCAGGCTGTCTAGGACTTGAAAGCGTCTGCTTGGAAATGATATTATTGCCGTTGTCGTGGCAGACGCCATGCTGGTCATGGGCTTGTTGGTGACAGGATGTACCATAGCATTATGTATATCTATAGTCGCTCTTCAAATCGTACCTTTACACTCATTAAATCACGCTGTTGGTTAAGTCATTTCATATGGCCCTGGCAACCAGGTCCTTTATTTTCTGCTTTGAACACTCTGGAGCTGCACTAATCCTCACAGAACCGGGTTGCCAAAAAGACCTCTCGAGTTACAATTTCGAAACGTAAACTTGATCTACCTTCCTAGAGAAAAGGCATTTCTGGTTACAAGCCAGTGGTCGATAGAATAATAGAGCCATAAGAAGGACGTCAGGAATGTGTACCTGCCATCATGGGTAATGCAAGGATTGCTCAAAGTTGACCCTGAAGATGCACGGGTACTGTGGGAGGGTAAACCTTTCACGTGCGATATTGATTACACCGTCTTTACGACGTTGGTGATTGGAGGCAGAAGGGAAGAAAAGGTTGATCACTTGATGTATGTCAGTATCTGAGCCACGTGCCAAGACTAGCATTTCTGGAGGCAGTCACATTGTTTAGTCTTGTACCGAATGCCATTTGATGCTCACGATGAAACTCGTGTACTGCATAGATTTTGACTCAGATGATCATTGCCTGCATTGTGAGTGTGCTAGCGCTTCGAAGTCAAACCTCCGACTTGGTCCACCGATCTGGCGCCACATGCTGTAATACGTCGCAACAAAATGCTTGCTGGCCGAGCGCTCCTTAACAACAAATATACCTGGTTCACCTGAGCTCTCTTCATACTCCCATTGTAAAATCATGCTCAATACCCGGCGTAACACTAGCCATGAACTTCAAGAACACGACCAAGTACTGGTCGACCCTGATTGCAACCTTCTCATCACTCTCATCCTCATCTGCCTGGTCCAATACTTCCCACTCGTCTCCTCCAGCAGCTTTGACGCCTGCCTCATGACCCTTCTTCTGCGTCTCCCTTATCTCCAACTTGCCAGTGTCGTCTATCAGACCCTCCATGCCTGAAACCGCACCACCTTTGGAGTCTTTACCCTCTTTGGCCTTTTGTAGCCGGAGCTTGAGCGCAGCATCAGCTCGGTCGAGCAGGATTTTCATGACGGAGGCATGCTTGCACGGGTGAATCGAGGCCATCTTCACACTGTTGTCGAAGAAGGGAAAATCCTCAAGGGTGACGGTCTTGTCTTTGTAGTCGCCAACGATGTCTTCCATCATTGCGGCTGGAGGTAATGGTTCTGAAGGTGAACCGTAGCCTGATAGATACATTCGAGGTGTTCGGTAGTAGGGGGTATAGGTTATGTAGAGGGTATATGTTCGAGCAGCTCTGTGATCATTGTCAGTAAATATCTTGCAACAGCACAGTCTTGACTCACCCAGAAGATGCATCAGATTTATCCCTGATGATAGCCTCGTTGTCATCGTCGTCGTCTTCAATGTCCGGTATCTCTTCCTCCAAGTCTTCCTCTGCGGGCTTCCCCAGCTGGCCGGACTCGGACATAGTCCGAACTTGTGACCTTAACCCTTCCTGCTCTTTCTCAGTGGTCCCACCGGTCCTCAGCCAACCGTCATCCGCATCTGTGCCTGGCTCATCATCAGGACCGCCGAGGAAGCCATCTCGGACCAGATCATCTGCTGCGCCACCGCTGCCTGCGAAATTGTCGTCTAGTCTTCGATGGCACGGCACGCCTCGAGTAATAAGGAACTGTTTGTTCGGTGGAAGGTAGTTGACGCGCTTGTTAGGTGATGAGGCGTCTGACCAGGACCAAGATGGGAACTTGTAGACAAGATAGTCGCCGGCTAGAATGAATTCTTCTGGAGTGATCTGCCCCGTTGTGCGAAAGGTCGAGGTATGTGTGACTGGTGTGAGCCGATCTCGACCCCAATCAATCCAAGATCTGAGACCCGAAGTCATAGTGGCTAGGTGCGAGATGGGCGCTCGTAGTGTATGCTCAAGAAAAAGCTGTGGAGGTGTATGCAAGTGTACGTGTTCGGTACTTCGTGCTCACGAATTACTTCTTTTCTATGGTTGTTGGAAGAGGGCAAATGCAACTTGGAATTGCTTTGCAGGCAGCGGCGTGGTACCTGATAGGACAAATGACGTTTCCCCCACTGTTTGCAGCCTGGGTTGACATGTGATATTTGCAAGCTACAATGACGCTAACCCTACTTGAAGACCCGGTTCATCTGAGCCATCATCTAGCAATAAGAAGTCTGCTATATCAGCCGACATTTACCAATGAAAGTTTCGATTAGAACTTGACAAACATACAACCCAAACATCTCCAACATCATGCAAGGTGCCGTTGTTGAGCTTAACCTTGCTCCCGGAGTTTGTTGCAGGAAAAAAGCTGGCGAACCCTCAGCTTACGCTGCGTAGGATACAAACTTTTTCTGCAAAACACCCCTCTGGCAGTCCAACACCTTCAGTCTTGATCATCACTGCTACTTCCCTCGTCTCTTTGATAGTTTTCGGTTGCGTTGTTTTTCTTATAGATTCTTCCTTCCGCTTTCTCAGGTAGCCATCTGATGGCAAAACTGAAGCCGGTTGCGAGAACAAACAAAACAAGCCAAGCAAGGTAGCCCCACAGAATCTGCTCTCTGACACCAATAGCAAAGATACTAGTAGCCGCAGCAGGGCTGAAAGCACGGATACCGCTCACCACGGTCAATGCTAAGGCATTTAGAGTCCCGAGTGTCTGCTGACTTGGAGCAACATCATTTAGAGCGAGCTGTATTGCCGTAAATGCCATGCTTACTCCAACACCAATGCTAAGCAAAATTGGGCACATCACAAAGAATATGATTCGAGCCGTATGCGAGCCTTGTCGCAATAGTAGGTTCAATAGTGGTGGCACTGCAAAGAACCATGGATAAGCATAGGCACATGCTCTGAGGACACCCCCAGTACCAATGCGGTGCTGGAGCGGAGGAAAGACGAGCAAAAGCCATGCTGCCTGAGCAAGACCGATCAGCGCCATAGATAAGGAGATCAATAGGGATGAAAACTCGAAGCCTCCAAGCCGAACGGGTTCGTACATAAGTACTGGCACGATCGCTGTGTAGCAGAATGCCAGTAGCATGACGTGGCCGTAGAGGTAGAGTACTGGGAGTACGCCGGGCGCCTTGATGAGCGACCACGTGCTGTTATTTACGTCCGTTTCCGTGGTCCTCTCGTCCAAAAGAGCTTCTGAATCCCGATCGCTGTCGTTTTGGTTAGCTGGCTTGCTCCTTGAAGGTAACGTCTCCTCGACAAAAAGACTAGTTAGAACAGCAGCGATGATGGCAATTGAACCCGTAGCAATAGTGGCTAGAGCGTAAGGATAGTGCTCGAAGAACCGTACTCCCTTGAAAGCTCTTCCATACTGCTTTGCAGGATCTGCTAAAGCACCTCCAATCAACGGACCAAATAAGATCCCGAGGTTGCCGGAAAATGCAAACCAGCTGAATATTCTGGCCTGTGTCTTGCTCGTGCTATGTTCCGTACACATGGTTCGGATCGTAACCACCGTGCCAGCAAACACACCAGCTAGGCAGCGGAATAGGATCATCTGCCACAAGGTTTGTGCTAGACCAAAGGTCGCTGTTGCTATCCCCACACCAACAAGTGAGATCACAAGAATGGGCTTTCGACCAAAACGATCCGAAAGGCGGCCCCATAAGATCATCACCGACATCTGCGTCAAGCTGAAGAGCGATTCGATCAATCCAGACCAGAAGCCGGTGTCAGAGGGCGGCAAATTGCCATTCTTTGCACACATCTGATTGATGAATGGAAAGATCGAGAAAAAGGCTATCGGCTCAACAAGTCTGGCAAGGCAAAGAAGCAAGACCTGCTGTTTTGGTAAAGGCTTTTCGTCTTCTTTGAAACTCTGCTCTGTGGCAGGCGTGCTTGGCGGAGATTGCGCCGTCTGAGAGTTTGATGGCTCATTGAAAGAGCTCGTCGATGCGCTTGACCAAATATCCTGGACTGCCAGAGCCGCTTTCGGATCAGATGCTGGAGCGACGTTACCGGCCGACAGGAGTGGTGTTTGTTCGCTCTCTTCTTCGGCCAACTCATCTCTGTCGTGTTCGAATCCGAACTTCATGGTTGGCTAAATGAAAGCTGCCACAGCAGGTCCTAAATATATACTGCTCGATGGAAATGACTCACTTGGGAGCAGCTTTGCGGAATGTCATCAACTACCTGTCAAAACAACAAAACAGAAGCACAGTCATTGCGATCACTGCCTATGTTTCTTGGGTCTTCATTGAGGACACGACATTTCAGCCAGGTGCGTCAAGCAATGCAGGGACGAAGTTTAGTGCCCGATTCAACTCGAGGAAGCGATTGCTTTACGTGAAAATATTGAGCTAGCTGTTAACTGGAAGATCTGCTCTAGGATCGCTGACGCGATCCAACCAAATTTGTACGCTTACTGTTCTTTCCGTAGCTTGACATCGTACCCAGCCGTCGATCTCGCAAAGCAAACTCCTGTGGAGTATAGTTAACTCTGGTTTCTTCAAAAGGCTTCATAAGCTGCGAATAGTATTTTCCCCTAATACAGCTGCCGTAGGGCTGACGACGACCGGTTCCAAGGCTACCGCTCTCATACATGGCGCGCCATGCCTCTTTAGCGATCATCTCAAATTCTTTGGCAACATCAAAGCAAGTTCTCGAACTCAAAAATCGAGATGCGACAACTTCAGTTGTGGATGCCAACTTGTTCAAAACTAGTCTGCTAACTCAATTTGCGGGACTTCTCCTTCACCTACCACAAGAAGTCATCGCAACCTCGATCATCATCCTCCAACGATTCCTTGTATCATCCGCCTCAATTGCCACGGAAATTGACCTTTTGACTACTTCCCAGCTCATACCTGAAGCTTCGCTAGTTTCCGCATCTGCAGCCTCAGTATACCTTTCAGCCAAACAGTCTTTCTACCCCCTGTCGCCACGATCAATCATTAATGTCTACGCCCTTTTGACATCACCGGAAGCCTCTTTACTAAGCTTCATTAATTCCAACGCAACTGGGATAATACATTCGTCTGAACCACCAAATTCCAGAAATTATCACGTTTCTGAGGGAGCATATGAAACGCACCGGCAAGCACTTTTTGATGCAGAATCTCGAATCCTCGCCTCGCTAGCGTTTGACACGAAAGTCGTGCTACCACACACCCTTGCACTGACTTACATGCAAGCTTTATCAGCGTCAACAGTCCCTCTGGCCGAGCGTGTGTTAGCGCATCTGAATGCCGCACTACTCAGTCCGCAATTACTGTACTTGACTCATCAACCAAATGCGTTGGCCGTGGCAGCCATTTACCTTGCGGCAAGAGAACAGGAAGTTGCATTGGTTGATGACGAGGTAGCCTGGTGGGAAGTTTTTGATGTAGGAAGAGAAGGATTAGGCTTTCTTGTGCTAAGCATGGGAAGTCTGAACGGATTTGTGGAAGCTGAAAAGGTGTCATGGACAGGAAACTAAAAACGTTTTGCATAGTGTGCTCTGTTCTACTAGGTGACTATGCCAGTATCGTGGATACAATGACCGGCTGAGTCGGCATTCAGGTACACAACCTTGTGATATTGCCTTACTCTACACAAATTTCGCTGCAATATCAGCAGCCCATACGCAGCTCAAGTGAGCCACTGTGGCAAGTGCCATCTCAAGAAAAACCAGTTCACCATCTGCACAGATAGTTTCCACATTATTGGGATTTCGATGACCTGTCCAATGAATTGATCTCCAAGGAGTAACAACGCTTTGACTGCCGCTACTGCCGCTTTACTGAGTATGGAGGTTGAGTACGCCTGAACACAGCATCTTGGCTGCACAGTTGCCACCCGGTCTTACGCAGTGAAGACAATCTGATAGACTTGCTTATATTCGGTCATGACAGTCTAGACTGTTGAAACGTTGGCCGCTGCACCATTCTCCGCACTCCCTATCTTCGCACTGCCAAAAGGGCAATACCCTAGCAGCGGCATTATTCAAACCCTATACAGTCTCAAGATGAAGAGCTGTGATCTAGCAACATTCTCAATGGGCGCTACCCAGCACGAAGTGTTTTGCGAAGCAAAACCATGAGCAAGAATGATATCTAGCAGGCTCTCGAGACTAGTGCTTGCGGCAATGGTGTGGAAGACTGTAGCACATAGGAATGAACCACTGCTTCAGGACAAACAAGATCCATAGACACATGATCACTAAGCCTTGCATCGAGCTGAGAAGCATGAACTGCCGATACCATGTGTTTGCCAGGTTCGATACTGACCGCACTGACGAACATTATCCTTGCGAACACTGACAATACTTCCAGCAACGCCCTAGACACATATACGACTTCCAACAGCAGTTTATAGTTTGAGCCTGGCTCTTGCAATGTCTGTACCACATGTCCTAGCGTTCCACCCATTTTGGCGTTGATTCAAATACCCGACTCCACAACGGGAACGTACTAGTTGTCTGGCACCGAATGACGACCAAGTTCTTTGCAGAACCAAGCCAAACCAAAAAAAATGTGTTTGCGGGGCTGGGCACGTTGATTCCAAAGGCCCGTGAGCCTGCTATCTATTCCCTTAAATACCATAATCGTTCAGCCAAGGGTCACTAAGGAGCTCCAATGCACTAAGCCGGGTTCCTGGGTCCCATCGCAACATGGATCTGATGAAATTCAAAAATTGCTTCTTCTTTTCGCCTTCGAAAGCTTCCTCTCTAGATTCCAGTGACAATTTGCTGGTCAGATCATACCCTGTTGTGAGTCGGCCTGCGCATGAGGTTTAGCTTCAAGACACCATCTTGAATATTGTGTCCATAAAGCATACCGGCACGATCAAAGTACTTCCAACTTGTCTCACTCCTTTCCAGGAACGACAATGGCGGCGTTCCGAGGTATGCGACCATTTCTGAGATATGGTACTTGTTTGAAAGCTTGTTTGTAACTGGATTGTACGCATCAAAAAGGTGCTTGTTGTACAAGATATCCCAGATCTGTAACGAGTCAGCTGCTGGCACGAAGACGCACCGTGCACATATTCAAGGGTGCTCAGAACAACTCTACCATTGCCGCAATGTTCCATATGTCAGCACTATAGGTCCAGTTCATATCTAAAAGGACTTCGGGCGCCCGGTAAATCGCTGGCTGTATATCGTCATCGCCGCTTCCACCCTCGATGCGAGCCAGGCCAAAATCACACAGGATGGGAGGTCCAATCGCCTTGGGCCTGCGTATGGCACGAGATTGATAGACTATTCGGTCTGAATAGACTTTCTGCTCGCTTGGGTTGGCCACTTCGTCACTCTCAAATGCTTCAAGGACTGATTCCTCCTCGAGGCTGAGCATTATATTGCTTGCTTTGATGTCTGCGGAAACTTTAGCGTGATGAATGTCATCCCCAGATATGCCTACCGGTGTGTACCAAGCGACATTCCCGGTGTAGGTAGTCTACTGAGCGAAGGAGATAGAATAGTACTGGTCTCAGCAGTTCTTCCGTGAGTCTTCGTTCGTCGTCCTGGTATTGAAATGCGCGTAGACTCTGCCAGAGAGGCTTATGGACAAGACATTCATGCTTGCCGGCGGGACCTTGGATGTCGAAAGTGCCGAGGCAGGTACGAATATGTTTTTGGCCGGGATGATCTGACTCAATTGTGCGTAGATGTCTGTAAATAGCCACCTCTTGGTTCAACGCCGTACCCAAGCTCCGTACATAGATTTTAAGAGTGACGTAAATTTGTTTCCTGAGAATCGGTCATCAATTGTCGTCGTCAGTATGTTTGGCTTCTTCGACCCATACTCCATGTCGCGTGCCAACCATACAGTAGAGTTAGCCCCAAAACCCAGTTTTCCAACTATCCTGTACCTCGCCACAAGAATCTCACCAATGCGAATGGGGTAGAAATCCAATGGGTTATAATTGGGAAGAGTCTCTTCCTCGATTTCCTCGTTGTAACTATCATTTCCAAGGGTCATGGCGCAAGTCGAAGATTTGTTTCTTGATAAGGGCGCAAAATAGTAACTCCTTGGGGGTATGTTTCTGGTAGCAACGTGTTGCCATCGCAAAACCCTTCTTAGTTGATACATGGCAACAATTGCAATGGGTTGCAAGGAAGAGACAAGTGGAAATGGAAGAGATTCTGGTTAACACGGATTTTAGCCGGGGTTGGTAACAGATCCATCGGGTTAGGACATAAATTTAAGGTGATCAGGTAGTCGACCATTACCTTCATTTCTAGCAATTAGTCTTCCACAGGCGCTTCTAAACTGCGAGAAGAAGTCGCAGGTACTATCAGATTGAGCAGTGTCAACGAGTGCGCTGTCGTAGGTTCGAAATTTGATTGAAGATCGTGCATCCACTTGGCCTTCCCGCGAAGCCTCATGCTGTCACTGTCTAGAGATGTTACCTCTCTACGAATCTCTGGAGAAAGTTCCAGTGCCGGTAAATTAATAACAAACAATGGTTATTTATCATCTCCTCTCTGCGTGACATCAATGAACGCACAATGGTAGATGGAGCTCTCCGGGCTTCTTCAGAACATGGGTCAGCGCGAATCATTCGTTCGATAACCAAGTTAAGGAAGTCCTTTTTGGTTGCCAGATCCGGCAGTTGTGTATCACGGCTTAAATTTTGAACACTTTGAGGGTTCGCTTCTGAGCTCGTGTCTGGAGCTTCTTCACCGGCCTAAGAACTGGAGTATCAATACAAATCGTAATTAACACAGGAAGTCTAATGATTATATCGTTTAGATTACCATGGGAAAAACTATTTCAAGATCACATCTCTTTATCTACAATAGGGATATAAGCTCGATGGCCTAGCTATCTCTGCTAGGCCAGGAGTTGCATCAGTAGATAGGCTAGATACGCGATGAGCACCATTTCTTCAACGAGGCATATTCCTATGAGCGTGGGAAGGTGAATTGCACGCCGTTAGCCGTTTTCGCTTCTCAAGTAAGCACTGGAAACCTTATACTCTACATTCACGGCTTGGTCCTATCTACGATAGGCTGTCGGTCATAAGTGTCGCTTGCGTATTGTTACATTTGTCAAGTGATCAATAGCAAGCTTTCCCAATCCGCCTAATCTCAGGCATCACAGCAGCACGAGCCCAGATCCGCCATAATTGGGGGCTGTGGCTTGGCAGCATGCTCATGGTACCCTCAAGGGCCCTAACCTTGTCCGGACAGAGTATTTCCTACCGACTGGAGCTGATAGTCCCGCCCCGATAGGCATCGTATGGAGAGTTCGCGGCTGATGCGAATGGTGCATATACAACCTGTTCAGTTGGTTCGCTTGCCCTCAGCAAAGATCGTCAGGGTCGGCGAGCGGGTCAGTCCAGGTAACTTGATTCAAATAAGAACCCTTATATCGCTTCCTTCAATTTGCTTCGCTTCCTCACGGTGTACTCTAACTCTCATCCTTTGTCAATATGACTGGCACAGACTTCAGAGTGATTATTGTGGGCGGCGGAGTTTCTGGCCTGACACTCGCCAACGCTCTTGAAAGAGCTGACATTGATTACGTACTCCTCGAAAGCAGAGAAGAAATAGCACCTTTTGTTGGAGCTTCGATTGCTATATCTGCAAATGGCGGAAGAGTGCTTGACCAACTCGGATGCTATGAGACAATCCTGGAACAGACGGTACCCATGGATTTGATCCAGACTTGGAGCAACGGACGTATGATTGGGAAGACTGATGGCCTTGTTCTCAATCGCATCCGGTAAGTCTACTTTGTCACTCCAACAAGCTCTTTGTAATGGAATCCACAGGGCTGGTTACCCGTTCTCGTTCATGGATCGTCATTTTCTTCTCCAGACTCTCTTTAATCGCATCTTGGACAAGAGCAAGATCCTGCTCGCGAAACGTGTGTCACGAATCGATCACTCTCGTGATTTTGTGTCTGTGCAATGCAGGGACGGTGCCACGTACACTGGTGATGTCGTAGTGGGCGCAGATGGCGTTCACAGCATCGTTCGCAACGAGATGTGGAGGCACATGAGTATTGCAGACCCGGCGAGCTTGAAGAAGAACGAAAGGACTCGTGAGTTTGGGCTACCCGTCAATCCAGCAATGCTAAACAAGTACAGTGATGTATGCTGATTACGCCTGCATGTACGGAGTGTCGAAACCGACCAAAAATATGGCGGCAGGATCCTTCGACCGGGTCGTTGGCAAAGACCTCTCCTTTTTGCACAGCGTGGATAAGTCGGGGCGAGTCTTCTGGTTCGTCTTTGAGAAGCTGGACAAAAGATACCATGTCCCCAATGTCCCGAAGTTCACCAAAGAGGACGGCGAAGCTTTGGGACAGCGTTGTCTCTCAAAGCAAATGACAGACTCGGTTACCTTCGAGGATTTGTGGAACAACAGAATATCGAGTACCCTGGTGGCTCTTGAGGAGGCATGGTACGACAACTGGACATGGGGGCGTTTTGCTTGCATAGGTGACTCAATCCACAAGGTATGAAGGAGCTTCACCTGTTTCGGTGATTCGCAGAAGCTGACAAAGGATTCGCAGTGGACGCCTAATATCGGACAAGGGGGTAACAATGCAATCGAAAGTTCAGCGGCGATCGCCAACGTCATATACGACCTCGCTATCAAGAAGTCCGGCCCTAAGCGACCCTCCTATCATGATGTACAAAAGGGTCTTGAATCCTTTCACCAACGCCGCAAGGCAAGAGCTCAGGCTACTTTCACCGTCGCGAATCTCATGACTAGGCTTGAAGCGCTGAAAGGTGCTGTTGAGAGCCTCTTGACATTGCATATCCTTCCAGCCACCGGCGAGTGGTCGATTAACCAAATCGCAAACAGCATTATCGGGTCCGAGAAGCTCAACTTCCTTCCTGATACGGAAAGATCATTCGAGGCAACAATGGCATACAACCAGAACTATGGCACTGGTTATGAACCAAGCATGCTCAAGCGGGCTCTCGTCGCTCTACCTTTCCTACCGATGGTATACCTCTTCCACGTTTTACTGGGGGGTATTCTCTCATTGCCGGGATTTGTATCTCAGCTTGGGAAGGCCCTGGAAACTCATCAGATCAACCATTCCGGCGGTCAGACTTGGCAGATCCCGAGGCTTCCAGAACCCCTTCCACTTCTCAACGCTGTCTTCGCTCCTACGCTGTTTGGTATCGACCCTGGTGCGAGGCTGCAATCCCTAACATTCCTCGTTGATCTGTCACCACTATACCTGCTCTTCATCCTCGAGAGCCATCGTCGCGCCAACGTAATGAAACTCATTTCTTTCCCTGCCTTGTTCGGCATCGCGTTCCAGATGCGCGGCATTGGCGTCGTCGGTCCTCTGTTCTTCTTCCTGCACTACGTCCAGAGTCCACTGGCAGACTACACGGCGCTCGACTGGCGTCTAGTCAATGTGGCAGCAGCTCGAACAGCCCTCATTTCTCTGCTCTTGGTCTTCACATTCCCGACAATCGCGATGTACTGCTGGCCCGATCCTAACCTGCGAATGCCCTTCAACGCAGTGTTCCAAGTGTTCCCAATCACGATGTCTATCGTCCACTACATCTTCTCCAAGACGCTCGTCAAAGACACAACGCTCCAAGACCGTCTGCACAACGTCACAGCTGACCTACCATCGATCCGCTTCGCAGTCAAGACCCTTTCTCTCATCTCGGCACTTACTTTCAACTACGTCCGCTTCACGTCGAAAGATTCGTTGGCATCGGTATTCCTGCCTAACTGGAGCTCTGTTGCCTCCCTTCTGACATCGACACCTCAAGACCAGAACCTCACTTCTGGCATCAAGCTGTTCATGCAGCTGGATGAGATCTCCTGCTTCGTTTCTGCTTTCGCCTGGATCGCTCTTCTGATCAAAGACATGAAAGATGTCGAGATGACGGACACCAGCTGGGCGAAGATGGTTGGGAGTGCCATATTAGGGTCATTTGTGGCTGGACCAGGCGCGGTGGTGGCTATGGCTTGGTTGTGGAGGGAGGAGATCTTGGCCACTAAGAGGGCCAAGGGGGCGGTAGTGGGATCGACGGGTACTTTGAAGTCTCAAAAATCTTGAAGCAAGGGTGACGAGGAGTATGGTAGAAATGAGAGCGACTGCTTCCAGCGCTAAGTTTATCTCGGAAACTCTGCTATGCCTACGAGCCAGTCAACTCAGCCCCTGCTTGAGTGCTATTTCCGAACTCGTTGTGGATGGCGGCCAAATCTGCTGCCGATACCCAAAGTCGGATTTGCACGTTAAAGTATATGCACGTTTCTCTTGTTGGAACAGTTTTCGACTGGATTTCTAATGATTTACACCATTTATAAGCTACTTTGAAAGATTGCGAAGGTATGCGAAGTACTTCTGCAGGAGAATCTAGACATAAGGATGAAATGGGTGCCCGAACCGGTGGTCCTGGTCGCTGCTTTTCCTCTCCCCTAGCACCCGCAATTCCCCCATCCAGCAACACCTATAGCAATACCTAGGCTTTTCTAGCGCTGACCTAGATAGCGGCGGATTAGCATTCTGTTCTGTGGAAGTCAAGCACGTCTGCGACGTTATAAGCAGTCTGTTGATGATTAAGGTGCTCGGCGCAGAAACTGTTACAGATAAACCACCTAAAGGCTGAGATACGACTAGAAATGCCGAAAAACGTAGTCACGAGATGTGGCCATAGCTTTTGCTCAGATTGTCTCACAGCATGGTTCATTCTGCCTAGAATGACGATTTTGATGAAGATGGTCGTGTCGTGATCGAGTCCTAGACGTCCTGTTGCCTGATATATTGAAATTCATCATGGAGCTATTACCTCCTCATTTTCGTACTGCCGTAGCCCAGGGGTATGGAGGTCTTATACGCCTGCCCTGCGGTTCGTCTGCTACAGCGAGATAGCCTCCAGAGCCCCCTGTTACCAGGGTATATTAGAAGATTCGTGACTGCGCACAGCGAATTCAGCCTCACGAAAGGACCAGTAAAGAATTAGCAAAGTTAGAGGGTTACTGCATGCTCGTTCGTACTGTCTCCATCCTATCTTATCCTATCCTCTGGGCTGTCACGAGAACCTGGGTTTGTTTGTGTGAGAAAAATAGTTCTGAAGGTGGATTTTGCGCTTCCTGAAAATCTTTTGCCATTATGAAAAGACTGGCCCTTGATCTTCGGCGCCACACTTGTCGACTACACTCCAAACGTCTGCGGCCCTGTATCAACCACCAGTAATCCCAACTACCTTAGCGACTTCTTCAGGCAGCACATAAATCTTCTCCTCAGGTATCAATCCCATCTTCACCAAGTCCTTCTCACTGAGACTAGTCTTGTTTTCCCTACTGTCGTCCAATACTCTCTTCAACTCCCTCGCCCTCCAGGTAACATCCTCGATCCCCACAATACCCTCATCCAACCAATCTTGGTTCCTCATTGCCGGAATCCCAATCTGTATGCTCCTCACGCCTGGAGCCCCACTTCCCCGAACGCCCTTCGTACCCTCATCCAATCTCCCAATCCTAACATTCCGTTCTGGATCCCACTGAACACTCACCGTCATCTCATCCCTTTTCACATCCTTAGCGTTAGTCAACACAGCAGCCATAAGCAACTTCTCGAAGAACGACCGTTTGATTTTCAGAGCGAGGATGTTGGATTGGTTAGCATCTTTGTAGCTATAGCCGCTGCGATACATCATCCAGTTCCAGGAAGGCTTGATCCAGGTGCGCCGAGTGAGGAATAATGGTGATGCACTTAGGCGCTGCTGCTGGACGGCTGCGTTGGCGATCGACTCATTGTAGGCTTGATACACCGTTATGGTTTCGTCGTCATAAACCGCTCGGATCTGGCGATGTTGCTCTGCCATTTTGATTGTCTATCTGTTGATTTAGTGGATGTTATACTCTTGTGCGGTCAGACCGGACAGTATTGGATTCAACTCCGTAATTAGTAGGATGTGACGGAGATTGATCATTCCTATTGTTACGAACGAATTCAATACATATCTAAGCAACTCATACAGTCATATGTGTACCACAGGTGAGTCACGCCCAGCAACCTAGCTTGAACGAGGCGCTGGGCAGTGCAAGAATACGAACCGGTCTGCTATTCTCGAAACGGTGTGAGATATTGAGACACGGCGAAGGGACATGCTAAAGATGATCATAGCACTAATGGACGTCAGAAGAAGCATTTGGACGTCAAGGACTTCCAGGAAAGGGAAAAAGGGCACGATATGGTCGAGCTCTTGGACAAAAACAAATTGTGTAATTGTGCTATATGCTGCACCGTAGTGGTGGAGGAGCAGAAAGTGTTCTTGGGCTTGCCGAGCCAAGACGTGTCTTCAAGCCGCAATTTCAAGCAATTCCCACCATCTTTTCTGCCATCTCGCTTCTACCATGCAACAGCCTCTCGAGCATGGCCATAGTAATAGGTCCGCCATTGTATTATATGGTACAGAAAGCGGAAACTCTCAAGATATAGCCTATGAGCTAAGCCAATGTCTCGAAAGACTTCATTTCGCCACTGTCATCCGTGAACCCAACAACACTGCTTTGCGAGGTCTCTTACAATATGACTTGGTCATCTTTGTCATCTCGACTACCGGACAAGGAGAGTTTCCTTCTAACGCACGCAAGTTCTGGCGCAATCTTCTACGTAATAAGCTAGGCAGCACCTCACTTCAAGGTGTCAAATATGGCCTTGTAGGCTTATGCGACAGCTCGTATCCCAAATTCAACCTTGCTGCCCGCAGACTACACAAGCGTTTGCAGCAACTTGGAGCAAGCCCATTGCTTCCACCATGCGAAGCTGACGAGCAAGGCGAAGAAGGTACGGAAGGCGCATTTCTGGCTTGGCTGCCACTGTTCCAAGAGCGAGCCCTTGCTCAGTACCCTCTTGGCAACGGCAGAGCGCCAATTCCTGCTAACGAACGCTTGCCAAGTGTGTGGGCTTTGATCGAGTCGAATGATGCTGTGTTTGTCAACGGTAATGCTCCTCACATCATCCGAGAGCCCACCTCTGCCGTGACGGCGGTTGCTTCCCCTGAGGTGTCTTTTTCTGTGACACTCGAGCAGAATGACAGGGTGACTCCACCTGAACACTGGCAGGACGTACGATGCCTCAAGCTTCATGCTGATAGTCCCGTTGACTATATGCCTGGCGATGCACTCGCTATTCGTCCCCAGAATCTGCCGGAAGATGTCGATCAGCTGATCAAGTTGCAGGGGTGGCAGGAGGTCGCGGATCAGGCTCTTAAGTTGAAGAACAACTCAATTGTGCCGAATATGCACCAAACTTTTGACACGATACTTCCAGCTGACCAGGAATTCTCACTTCGACTACTCTTGACCGAATACCTCGACATCAATGCCATCCCTAGACGATCCTTCTTCTCCAAGATCGCCCACTTTACTGACGACGAAATGCAGAAAGAGCGCGCTCTGGAGTTCACAGACCCTCAGTATTTAGATGAATACTTTGACTATGCTACACGACCTCGTCGTAGCATCCTGGAAGTCCTGCAAGAATTCCACACCGTGAAGCTACCCTGGCAGGAAGCAATCAACATATTCCCAATCATGCGACCTAGACAATTCAGTATTGCTAGTGGTGGAGTATTAAAGGAGAATGGATATACGTTCGAGCTTCTAATTGCTATAGTCAAGTACAGAACGGTCATCAAACGCATCCGTGAAGGTGTATGCACGAGATACCTCGCAAGGTTGCCTGTCGGAACAAAGTTAAATGTGGTCTTGCACACAGAAGGTAGGTTCCATACCCAGGTCTCAGCTCTTAATAGGCCACATCTACTGATCGGTGGCGGAACTGGCATTGCACCTTTAAGGAGCATCATCTACGAAAAACAAAGAATACCCAGGCGACAGGCAAAGTCGGTTCTTTTCTTTGGTTGCAGAAATGTGCAGTCTGATTACTTCTTCAGAACCGAATGGTCTCAGCTGACAGCAGTATTGCCTAATGGTGAAGAACCTACACTATGCGTCATCTCAGCTTTTTCGAGAGACCAGACATCGAAAGTTTATGTCCAAGACCGAATCAAAGAGCATGCTGAGCTTGTTCGAGGCCTGCTACAGAACCCTGACACGGTCATCATTGTTTGCGGTTCCTCTGGAGCCATGCCGAAAGCAGTCAGACAAGCTCTGAAGGACATCCTTGCAAATGGATCGAACCCCAGCTTTGATGAAGGTCAAGCGGAGGAAACCCTTGTCGATCTCGAGAAAAGCAACAGATACAAGCAAGAAACATGGTGATTTGGTTGTGTTGTTACTGCCTAGACTCTCATGTCCTCAAAATCCTCCACCCTTCCCCGCACGTTTCATTCGTGCTCTGACGAACACTCAATGAAACTCTGGGGAAATGACTCCACCGTGTTCTGATCTTGAACAGGCGTTCTTCTTCCGACCTATGCTTACCAGTGCTGAAATATCATGGCGCCACTTCGTCGGTGTGATTGGTTTGATGATAATGAGCTGTTCTTCAGGTATTGGTCTCCATGTTTACTCACTACTAAGAGACTTGATCTCGATTTCTTCAACAACCAAGGCTTAATTGACTTTGCGGAGAAGGTAGTGTATAAAGCATGCTCTCTGGGCCATAAGAGGCTTTGTCGTCCAAATTCGACCAGGAGAGTAAACAAGCAGAATATACATTGATAACATTATGGCTGCTAACAAATCTAGCAATGGAACAGCACACAGCTGGGAGTCGC
Organism: Neophaeococcomyces mojaviensis; assembly: GCA_030247915.1. NCBI lineage: Eukaryota > Fungi > Ascomycota > Eurotiomycetes > Chaetothyriales > Neophaeococcomyces > Neophaeococcomyces mojaviensis. The sequence goes on from JAPDRQ010000044.1 coordinate 160,798, forward strand.
TTCCGAATGCAATGTCCAAGTCTGTGTCGTCCTTGAACAAGGTTCTCGACAACGACAAACAATGGCAGGCCTTCGTTGATACCCAGGCAATAATCGAACCAGTTACTATAGGCGTCCAATCTGTAGGAGGTAATGACGCGATCCTCGTCAATATCCAACCAGGCGCGAAGACCTCGGTGTCCACCGGCTCAGCAGACGAAGCAAGTTTCACCCTCAGAGCCAACGCAGAGCAGTGGGAGAAATTCTTCGATGCCGACCCAAAAGCTCCTTACACTAGCTTTGTCGGTCTCCAAGGCATGAATATCGTCCAGGAGGGTGTTGGTGTTCACGGAGACCAAACCAGGTTCGCACAGTACGGCCACCTCGCCACACGCATTCTCGAACTCCTTCGAGAGGGATTGCACGGTCCAATGAAGGAATTCGACCAACCAACCCCAAGCGAAGACCACATAACTGGTAAATACGCGTACGTCGACTGCCCAGTCTGGGGCCGAACAAAGATCTTTTACGAAACCTCCGGCAACGGCCCGCAACAAATCGTCTTCTGCCACACCGCTGGTTCCGACTCGCGTCAATATCATGGTGTCATGAACAACCCCGAAATGATGAAACGCTGCACTATGATTGCCTTTGACCTCCCCGCACATGGCCGCTCCTTTCCAAATGCGAATTATGTACCCGGCAATCATACTAATAATGAAGACGCCTATGTTGGGACTATCGCTGCTGTCATCAAGACCCTTAAATTGAACAAACCGATTGTCTGTGGTGCTTCAATGGCCGGCCAAGTCTGCGTTGCAGTTGCTATTCGGAATGATGAGGTCGGTAGTGGTGGCACAATTCCACTTCAAGGCTGCGACTACCTGACTATGGAACGCCAATTCCACGACAAATCCCCTGTCGTCAATCAATCCCTCTTCAACCCGGATTGGATCTATGGCATGATGGCGCCAAAATCACCCTACGTCAACCGTCAGCTCATCTGGCATATGTACAGTGGCCAAGCCTATGGCATCTTCCATGGTGACCTAGACTTCTACTTCGGCGGCTTCGATGCACGAGATAGAGTGAACAAGATTGATGTCAAGAAGTGTCCAATCTATTTCCTGACAGGCGAGTATGATTGGAGTACGACACCAGAAATGAGTAAGGCAACAGCGGACAAGATCAAGGGTGCGAATTTTGCGGCGATGAAGGATTTAGGGCATTTCCCTGCAACGGAAAATCCAGGGATTTTTGTGCCTTATTTGATTAAGGCGATTGAGTGGATTCAGAAGACGAGGGAGGACTAAGTGCACTGAGGCAGGGTGTGTGTAAGAAGCATGCTAATATCATAGCGTGAAGCTATTGTTATGTGTTCACAACAAATATCGCGTTAGCTCCAACTTTTTATTCCTTTTACTATCCATTCTTTTTGGGCTTTAGGACTAAATTCATCGGTAATGATCAAGTTATGCGCATTGACAAACAACGAAATACGTCGCTGCCTGATTAGCGACTCACTAGGCATGACGAGTGAAGATGTAACAGGGCGTTCTCTGATGTTACTGTCAAACTTCGTCAGGCGTGGAAGCAGAATATGAGTACTCCAAATTCGCAACAACAATTCAATTACAGCCAGGAATTTACACTTCCATCGACTCATTCCGTTCTTTGAGTTAAGCACCGGACTGGGTAGTCAAAATGCCTTTGAATTCGCGATCTTCCATTGAGTTGCCAGTTCGCACCTCGAATGGAGCTGAGTTACTAGAAGGCCCGGCAGAGATGTTTCGCGAAAACGACGAACCCATGGAAACGAATGATATCGTCGTTCAACAACTGAAACCTGCTGACAGTGGCTTGCCAGCCTGGACGGTGCTCATCGCGGCATTCATTTTCGAGGCTTTGCTATGGGGTAGGGACATCCTGATCTTCTGCCTTCGTGCCCCAGATCCCTCCCACAGTGTGTTGACAAATTGATTCGCCACAGGCTTTCCAACTTCCTTTGGTGTTTTTCAGAACTATTATTCAGGACTACCACAGTTCAGAGGCTCGAATATCTCTATCATAGGCACGATGGCACAAGGATTGTATTACCTAGGGGCTCCGTTCTCTGCTCTGGCTGCAAGACGCTTTCCAAAACATCACAAGCTTCAGATATCCTCTGCGCGGACAACTTGTGAATCTTAGCTCAAAGCCTAAATATGCACGCTAGTAGTTCACTACCCATTGTTCAACTTCCATTTGCTGGTCCTC